>VZTV01001543.1:1200-13986 GCA_013400875.1 Anhinga rufa | reverse complement strand
ACCCACCAATGTGAGTCTAAAAAAAAAAAAAAGTCTTTCTGTCACAGAGAATTTTTCTGAGCGTTGATTCTTCTGCTTCCATTCTAAGTCATTGGGGGAGTTGCTCAGTTCCACAGGGTTAAATTGATCGTTGTTGGACTGTGCCTGAAGCAAGTGCTGGGAATTTACTGGGTCTTTAGTTTGTATTGCTGCTGTGGTTAGGAGTCTTGAATATAAAGCCTGTTGTGGTAGATAGTGTATAGGGGTAATACATGGGGCCAGAGAACAGGAATAGAATTAAACATCCCTGCTTGGATGCAGTTCCAGACAGCTCTGGTATAGAGTTATTTCTGCTTAAAGTAAACGTTGCTGACCGGTTCAGTACAACTCTAAACTGTCAAACTGTGCTTTGAGACTCTGTACCTTAACAGTACTTGGTAGTAGCAGGCATGCCACACTCTTCAGATACCTCTCCTACCTCTGTGTACCTCAGCAAAATGGAAAGTCGCATATTTCTACCGTATCTGGTTTTATTCTAACTGTAACTGACCTAAATATGGTAACTTTGCCTCTTTGGTTTTGTTTGGTAGATCTGCCTCTTTTTGGTCTGGATAACTGGAAAAAAAATAGCTCATATGCAGTTAGCATGGGCAGTATTGTTAGTTGTTTATCATGCAGGTGGCCTAAAGTGCATTTCTGTAATGTTGCATGTGTTCAAAATATATTTCCAGTAAATGCTAGTTGAGGCTTTGTGTGATTAGTATTTCTGTTGATGTAATATTCAGGTGTCATATAATAAGTACCCAAATAAAACTACCTGTATGTCTTCCTCCTATCCATGAACATTTTGTTAAAATGACTTGTGATGTTCAAATTCTGCTAAAGGCAGGAAAAAGTTCAGTTTTGTGAGCTTGAGGTCAAGGTAACCCTATTCATTCAGCACCCCTCGCTGCCCCCAGAGTCTGCAGCGGCAATGCAGATCAACAATCCTTACAGGTCAGCTCTTGATTATTCCTTAGATTTCAATCCCTAATATGCTTTAAATGATGTAATGGTATGACAGTGAACGTACTAGGTGAACAATGCAAGAGACCTTTGCCTATGCTGCGGTGCAAAAGAGGACCAAATCTGGGCTTAGTGGGCTTGTTTGGCACGCCTGGCTCTGTAACCCTCAGCCTAGTCGTACTGCCTTGCACCTGGTGATAGCCTCTGTGTTTCAAAGAAAGGTAATTTATAGAAAACTAACCAAAACAGGATTCTAAGAAGATGGTTGTAACCATTAGAAAAATCAAGGAAGAGGAAAGTTTCTTGGACTTTTAGAATTTATCTTTGTTATTTAGACCTTTCTTTAAAGTTCCTTCATTCAATGTAGAAACATCTGCAATCTGTTTGGGGATACCAGCATTTTATTTATTTTTTACCTATGAGTTGGACCTTCTTTGTGAGTAGTATTTTAAAAGCAGGCTTTACTGTGCCATTCACCGCTCTTCAGGGAAATGGGACTTTTATCTTCTGTTCTTACAGTCATGTCCCTTGTCCTCCCTGCCAGCTCGACTGGAAGAGGGAAATGAGAGAAAGAACTCTGAGTACTGGTGGTTTGTAGATAGCTTTTGAGCTGTGGAAGTGTAAGCCTTATCTCATGTATAGCTTCTTAGGCAATTTAAAGTCCTATTGCCAGTTTTAAAATGTTATCAGCAGTGCTGTATATTTGAATTGCATTTGCAGCCCAGCATCTGCTTGGTTTGGCTACCTGGACTTGCATTTTCTTTGTGGACATGATTTGAAACCTATGCTGTGAATTACTGTGTACAGAAAATGTTAAGTAACACTTACGCACTTTAAGGAAAATACGGAATCAAGCTGTCATCCAATAAAACTTGGGTTTATACAGCGTTTTTAATGCAAATTATATTTGAATGCTTTAGAAGTAAATAATACTGAAGGGGTAAAGAGGTGTTTTCAGTAATCATAGCAAGGAGAAAGAATATTCCCCTTTTTACAGAAATTAGGTAGTCGGAAGAAAGAGCTTACAGAAAGGTGTGTGTGTGTGTTTGTGTTTGAACTAGGCTGACAGGATGCAGTACTTTTTCCTATATATCACAAGATAAGTAAAAAAGATAGATAATGGAAACTGGGACAAAGCAAAACCAGTGATTTTGAGTAGAACCAAACCTGCATCACTGTTCCAGTGTTTCTGGTCAGAAATAAAATTTGTTCTTCACTGGAAAAGAAGGTCTTGGAATATTTTAAATTAACATATCTTTTTGTCATTTTGCAGAGCGTTTCTGTGTAGCATTTGATTAGCTACTATGAGCTTGCTATACAGTAATAACAGTTGTGGAGCCCGAGACTTGGAGAGCGGCTGCTGTGCAGCCATGGCCAGTGCCTGCAGCGCTGGAGTGAAAGAAGACAGCGTAAGCGTCAGCAGTGGGACTGGAAACCCTCCAAGTTCTTTCACAGAGGAAACACAAGGATATGATGTGGAGTTTGATCCACCCTTGGAGAGTAAATATGAATGTCCGATCTGTTTGATGGCTCTTCGGGAAGCAGTGCAGACACCATGCGGACACCGTTTCTGCAAAGGCTGCATTGTCAAATCCATAAGGTAATGGAAAATTTATGGAAGTTGCTTTTAAGAAATTCACTTACCAAAGCAGAGCTGTTTAAGGGCAATGCAAACTGAATAGAACTGCTTAACGTGCGTTACCAGTGAGTGCTGATAGAACTCCAGGAATTTTTAATTCATTAAAGATGCTTTCTAATAAACAGCACGTATGGCCAAAATGTCATGAAGAGGTTGCATGAGGCTTGGAGGTTGCATGAGCTTTCGATATTTTGCCACTGATACTAATTTACCCAGGTTATGAATCTAAAAATTTGATTGAGTAAACATTAAATAATATTTTTTAAGAAGTAGCTAAATCCTCCAAATAAATTCCATTTTCAGCCCAGGATTATAAAACTTGTCTTTTCCCTATGATTGTTTCTCTTGATAACTACTGGCAACTACAGACAACATGGTTTCTTGATGCAGATTCATGCTTTCAGTTCTTCACTTGAAATCAGCTGCTTCCTTGTTGAGCTGGAAGAAAGATTGTAATGAGGGAATAGTCTCCAACAAAGCATTGAGAGAAGAAACTAGATGGCATACGGGGGAGTAAGAATGAGACATGAAGGCAATAGCAGGCTGGGCTCATAAAAATGAAGGATTGAAAGAGCGAGGAAGGGCAGAATGTACACTGGTAGGGTGTACTTCCCTCAAACCTGGAACATAGTCATCAGTGTCCCACACGTGTCGGTGAGTATTGGAACACATTGATAAAAGGCTGGATATTATGCTGTAGGGTTTTTCCTTCTCAGCATAGCCAGATTTTTTTTCTTAACAATTGCTGACTTAGCTCAAATCTCACAGTACTTTGCTAGGAATCTAAATATTTAATTCTGTGTGACCCACATACAGAACTGGTTCATTTCCAACCTTACTTTGCACACCTTTGTGTAAAGCTCATCAAACTGTCTTCAGTGTTACCATACAACGTTGTTTTCCCCAGGCATTTATTTTCAGCATGCAAAATGGACAGTGCTTTCTTGACTGGTTTTCCATATCATTTATCCATAGTTCTGTTCCATTTCTTTTTCTCCATGGTCCATCGTTTAAAGCTCACTAAAAGCATAGTATGCCAGCAACGATGTTCTCTGAATACAGCATTTTGGCTTTTTTGTGGGCTTCTCTATAGCTTCTGTTACTGTTGTATCTGGTGCTACTGTATTTCTTCATGGCATCCCTTTTAGATCAAATGTTGGAGCTGAGAAGACAAACTTAATTTTGCATTCTCCACTTACGATAGCAAAAGAGCAGGCTATTTTCCTTTCTAGCAAGTGCAGAAATTTACTGGTGTGTGTTTGCAGCACAGTTGTTGTTAACATCAGTTTCATCAATATTTCTGAGAAAAGGATGTAAATTAATTATCCAGAAAATGCAGAATACCACCAGCGTTCACCCATGAAAAAGGGCCTCGCCTGTAGATTCTGCAGAGGAAGCTGAGAGATAACTCAGTTCTCCACTAACCATACCATGAGATCACCCTGCTCCCTTAGTCCCTTGCCTTGTTTGCTATGTTCCTACTTCTGTGAGTAAAGTACATCAGGCCTCACCCAACTGCATCACTTGATGGTATCTGCATCAGCTGGGTGCATGGAAGAAGGCAAAAAACCCCAAACCTGAACCTGTCAGCTTTGACTGTAATCCGGTTCCCTAGGCACAAGCAGTTGGCTTCACTTTCTGGCCTTTGCTTTGCACATTCCAACCTAAATTCTTTCAAGAGGTTAATGCACATAATTTCATGCATGCTTGTAAGCATTGAATTAGATGTTTGTACTATTAAAGGCCATTAAATTTTGGAATTCCTTCCTTGCGCTCTCTGAGCTTGCTCTGTTTGTTGGCAGTAGCAGTTTTTATACTCTAACTCGGGTATTTCTGGAAGAAAGGAAAGAAATTTTTAAACCTTCCCATGGGAGTATGTTGTCTATAAATCCTGAAGGTAAATTAGTCAGTACTTAAGTATACTGAGCTTTAGAAATGTCTACTCGCTAACCATTTCAAGGACAACAGAATTCGTAGGTTGAAAGCTGAGGGGAAAATGACTAAACTTAAAATTACAAAAACTGGGTGTCTCATTTCCAGTCTTTCAGATCCTTAACAGCTAAGGTGATCTTGTTTTCTAATCCTTCTGCTTCTGCCGATGAGCTGCAGTTACAGTCATTGGTTAGAATTTACCACAGGACTGAGTGAGGAACTGCAGTGAACCCATGCTCAGAACGCAACATCACATAGCAGGTAGAGAAACTTCCTTCTTAAACCCCAGCCATGGGAAATGGTTTCTCTTCCTTTTTAAATTAACAGAACATTTGCTTTGCTCAGAGTTGTAGGTCTGCAAACAGTTTCAATGACCAGAAGCTTTTGCTTCTTTTACACTCTTACTTCATTTCTACAGATAGTGTTGACAGTTTCAGTGAATACTAAACACAGGTGGAAAACATTTTTCATCTTGGAGACCATAGATTATTACTGTGATATTTCAGGTGTTTCATTAATAGTAAATGTTTTCCCTCATTCCCCACTGAAATCTGTCTTTAGAGTGCAGTTTGAGTGAATGCCTGTGAAAGCAGAGCAGACAATTTAAAGTGCCAGACCCCTCTGAATCCCTGAAGGGCTGAATTGCGTGCTTAATTGGGATCCATGGATCAAGCTATTGATTTGGAGTATGCAGTGTCTACAGTACAATATTGATTTGGAATATGTAATGTCTGCAGTACCCTATTGATTGATGACACTGAGAAGCTTCTACAGAACTAAAATGAAAATGGAAAGTGACTTTTACATTCTCTAAGTACTGGTTTTTTTCATTAAGTGATTGTCACAGCCCTCATTTGATCAGGAAGAAATTGCTTCTCTTTATTTCTCATTTCCCCACTGTCTAGCTCAAGTGAACACAGAGATTAGGGATTTTAAATTATAAAGGTTGGACAAGCACTTTTTGAGTAATCGCTTCTTGTGACTACGCAGACAATTGTAGTTGTTCCTGTTGAAGACATTGTGTCTGCAACCAGAAGGAATTTGTAAAAAGCTGTTGAAGACTGGAGTCTTACAATGTAAGGGATATGATTAGACCAGATGGATTTGATTGCAGTAAATGTTTGCCTCCCAGAAGGTCCTGGCATCCTTTTAAATAAAGCCGTCTGAAGTGCTTTGAAGTGCTATGAGTCATGGTAATGAAGAAGCTTATCTACTGAAGTAACTACAAATAAGAGTTTACAAATGTTACTGCCTACAAAGTACTTGATTAGAAATTTCAGAACAACTAAGTTCAGAGTCAGTAGCTAATTAAATTTCACTCTAGTCTTCTCCTGTATCTTCGGTCAAAGCTGACTTAGGTCTTGTAGTAGACCTCGCCAAATACCCAAACCCCTGTTAATCGGAAAAGCAAGAGTTATGAGCTGACAAGGGGCAGCAAAGAAATCTTTAGGTGCTAGCAGTTCACCAGACAGTGGGCATGGCTGCAGTTAAAGTGTATGCCAGCTGTTTCAGCTTCTAGGCTAAACTGCTTGGTTGCTAAAATCACAGAGGCTTTTTTTCTAACAAAATTATTCTGGCTTAACTTTTCATACTTATGTTTTAATTTCAAGGGAAATTATAGGTATAGTCATTGTACTTTGTAGCAGAAGGTTATTGTTTCACGGGTACTGTCATGGGCAGCACAGCTGATGTGATAAATAATTCCAGTTTAGGAAAGCCTCCACTGTAATGTAAATTAGAACTGAGGTGTGTAAACTCAGTTCTGTGATAGGAAATGTATAGCAACATCTTTGTCTGTGGATGGATCTAAGCAGCCTTTTAAACACAATCCCAATACTTGGAAATGATGTTTGAAGTCTGTTTAATATACTACAACAAGTTATTGCTCTTTCCTTACTGTAATCATTGGAAAATTGCCATTCATTCTTATTTTACCCTTTGTCTGCTAGTTAGTTAAACCGGGGATCTGGTAATCATTATTTAAAATTAATCTGTTGTTGGCTGTTAAACATGATTAGCTTTTCTGTGTAGAAATAAGGCTGCTGTCTTAGCAGGCCTACTGAACTGTCATTATACTTGGCTAAACAGGGTATTTGTAACCAAGTTATACCTGTGAAAACTGATTTCCTGTAGGTTGCCTGCGAAGTGTGGGAACATGACAAAGATCAGCACGCTGATCATAGCTCAGGGAGCTATGAAACAAAACGGCACACTAGGTATTTTCTTTTTTCCACTTGTTTAGGAGTATGACTATCAGACTTGTGGCGAGCTAGCTCTTGCAAGCAAAACCTAGGAAAGGAAGTTCATTGTCTCTTTCTGAAGTCTCAACTTTACCCCCGCTTCCTCTAGCAGCGTTGCTGATGAACGAGTTGCTGAGCAATTATTTCCTTTTCCAACAAAGAACACAAATTCCCTCCTGGTCTCCACAGCCCGCTAGGTTCTACTTCCCCTCATGCTTGCAAGCAGTGACAATGATCTGGCCTTTGATCTTTACACCACAAGTGCTCTCTGACATTTTTCCACCCCATGTATTTTTCCATTTTATTGCTGTTTCTATTAGCACTTCAGCTCAGGAGCTTTGATCCTTCATGCCTCTAACTATATTACTTAATTATGAGTAGATATGTTGATCTACTGTTTTCAGAAATGAGCTGATACTGGATATTTTTTTTAAAGGAAAATTGGTGGAGGTGATCCCTTTTTTACTCCATTTCTAATGATTCTTGTGTTTAAATGCAGGTAGACAGAACCTGACAAAGTGGAACAGGCTGTTAGTTCTCTTGTGCTTGCGCTCACGTCCCACCATCAGACTCCAAACTTTAACCAGTTAGCACTGACTTCCAGTCTGCAGTTAAAATGGCTTCAGATACAACAACCAGTTCCAAATCCAGTGTAATTTTCATAATTATTAGTAAGTTTTGTGTTTGGAGTTTTTCAGCCTTCTTTGCTGTATAAATAAACAAATTGAAGGATGACCAACTGGCGAGCTGGTTGTACAACAAAAACAGCGAAATGGGCTATGTGAAACGTCATGCCAAATAGATGAAGTGAATCTGGAAAAAAGATGTTTGCTTTTTTCTCAGTTGTGATTACCTTGGCTATTTATAAAGTGAGAAAAAGAGAAGGTCCAAGAATCTTTAAAGGATTGTTTTGAAATAATATATGAAATATTCTTTGATGTTTGAACTATGTGACTGACTTACAGAAATGGGACCATAAGTTCTTAGTTTCTTTACATCCTCCTCAAGTTTATTTCCAGAGTATCTATCATGGCATTTGTCCAAATAAAAACTATTGAGTTAGAAAAGTGCTGCAATCCCAGTCATGCCACCTCTAGTGACACTTGTGTATTGCCAGTTTCTCTGATGTACATTGCATGCTTTCTGGTAATTGCCACATAAATGCCATCGTTTTCAAAGACTTTCTTAATGTGTTATAATTTGGCCACTAATGCCTTGCTAGCATAAAATTATTTTAAATGAAGGTCAGAGGAAACCTGGAATCTCTTTTTTCCTTTCTTTTCTGCATTGTAGAGATGCGGGTCACAAATGTCCAGTAGACAATGAAATTCTGCTTGAAAATCAACTTTTTCCTGACAACTTTGCTAAACGGGAAATCCTTTCATTAATGGTTAAGTGTCCCAACAAGGGCTGCAGTATGAAGATGGAGCTGAGGCATTTAGAGGTGAGAATTAATTTTGAAAATATGGAACCTTGTTTTCATGGACAAGTAAAAATTCAAAATAACTTAAACAGGTATCAGGTATGACAATCTATGTTATGCTGATTCAATGCATTGTTCATTCAAAACTATAGCTGCGTGTATTTGTTTTTTGATGAGTCTTTAATTGTAATTAGGTGATTCTCAAGTGAACATCATAGTGCATGAAAATTGTACTAATGCAGCTTTCTCTTTAGCATCATTCATGTTTGTCTTTTGATCAGCTGTATCTGTACTTCACACAAGTTCCCTAAAGTCAGTTTAATATTCCCTCAAAGCAGCTAGATATATTAGTTGAAATAATTGCTTTGGAAAATAATGTACAGAGTTAAAAGGATAACCATAATGCTGAATTTTCACCTGAGAGCATTTTTAAAGCTCTGAATACATGAAGTCCTGATCTTGGTAATGGGGCAATAACAGGTCATTGGTAAAGTTAGCATAAGTATTTAAAGACTTGCTTGCATGAAGGAAAGATTGCAATTTGTTCATCTTGTACTGTGCTTTATCTTGAAAACAGATGAGACAATAGTATCTGTTTGTAGTATCAACTCCCACTTTTGTCCTTGTCCAGGACCACCAGTTGCAGTGTGATTTTTCCACTGTGGAATGCCCACAGTGCCAAGGAGCCTTCCAGAAGAATCATCTGAAAGAGCACATAACGCAGGAGTGTCCGAGGCGTCAAGTCTGTTGTCCGTACTGTGCCACATCTATGGCCTATGAAGATAAAGAGGTACTTAGCAGATGTCTCAGGTTTTCAACCTTCATTCACATGGGTTTGCTTGTAAATGGAACATCAGTTTAAAACAAACAAACAATTTTGCTCTTAGAAGAGCTCTTTGTCCTGCATGGGTGAGAAGCTCAGGACTTAGTCAAGAGCAGGCAAAAGCTGGGGAGAGGATTGTGCTTAAATACAGACTTCTTGGGAACCCTCTGGTGTGAACAGACCTGTATAAGAACCATGGATTTTCAGCCTCACCATCAGAGAGGCTGGTATCTGCTGCCAAAGTAACACAAAAAGCAATATTTACATTGGCAGGTTTTATGCCTGGCAGAAAGGATGTGTCAGGAGATGCATCTTTTGGGGATATCTGCTAACACACAAGACCAAGATAATTTCTGAATTCTCCTAGCTCTGCATTTTTTTACACAGGTGATACTGAGGATAGTCCTTTCCTTTTTGAGCTTCCATTTCTTTATCTTTATATGGATGTGTTTTATGTCAAGGGCTATTAATTTTATGATACCATATTGTGAATTGTCAAACAAAAGTACCACATATAGTCCAACAATACAAAAAACCCTTTAATATCGTTCCATTACAATTGAACGTGAACAATTTCAGAATATGTACAAATTAAATTAACAATGTCAGAAACTTCTGGATAAATCAGACTCCTTTGGAGTATAAGAGCTTTAGGAAATAAAATATCTGAATATCTGCACCTTTATGAATCTCTTGTATGAGTCCAGGAGAAAAGAGTAATTGTAGAAAACACACTATTCAGGGTAAGGGCGTTGTGTTTGTTTCATCATTGCATACAGCTAAATGTAAAATTTGAAAGGTAAATAAAAACATAACATCTTATCAGAGGTGATTAGCACTCTCTTAAATTGTGTAACTTTATTGATTGTTTCTTTCCTCTCTTTTTCTGTTTGATAACTAAGCTTCATGACCAAACCTGCCCACTTGCCAATGTATTTTGTGAATATTGCAACACAATGCTCATCAGAGAGCAGGTAAGGGACTACCTTTCTCTGTGTTTAATCTGGGTCAGATATTTTGTATTTACATTGCTGCTTTAATCTGAAATTAAACTTGAAGAAGCAGTTTGTCTCCTAGCTAATATATCTCTGCCGGTCTCTCTCTGAAAATGTTGAATCCAGTGCAGGTGCAATACTCTTTTTAAATGCTGCTGCAGCTTGCAGTTGCAGTCTGGTAAACCTCTGTAGGCTTTTTGACTGCAAATCACATTGTTTAGCTATGCTGTTTCTTGACAGGGGCCATGCTGCATGTTTTTGATCTTGCATGGAGCTTAAAGAATACCAAGCAGCTGCCAGTGGTTATGGCTGACATCAGAAGACAGGGCTTTGATTTGGGCAGAGAGGGAGAGTATTTGTAAATGGAAGGACACTGTTGTGAAGCTATAAATAATTCATTATCAAACTGTAGATGCTGGCTGGAATTCTGCTTGTCCATTACTATTGTAATAGCCATTGTTATTTCTTCTATTCAGGAATAACTTCATTGACAGGAAAATGATAAATGTTAATGTGCAGCCTACCCCTGTTTGGATGGGATGGCAACTATGTTAACGACTTGGGTTAAAATAAAGAATGATCTTGTCAAATTGGAGAAATACTCTGAAAAACAGGGTTGAGTTCAGTAACGACAAAGTGAGTAGAATAATGAACTACAAAAACAGGGAACAGAGAATGCTAAACTAGGTGTCCTGGTTTCAGCTGGGATAGAGTTAACTTTCTTCCTAGTAGCTGGTATAGTGCTGTGTTTTGTATTTAGGATGAGAATAATGCTGACAACATACTGAAGTTTTGGTTGTTGCTAAGTAGTGTTTATGCTAGTCGAGGACTTCCCAGGCTCTCAAGAAGCTGGGAGGGGGCACAGGCAGGACAGCTGACCCCAGCTGGCCAAAGGGGTATCCCATACCGTATGGCGTCATGCTCGGTACGTAAACTGGGGGGAGTTGGCCGGGGGCGGCAACCTCTGCTCAGGGACTGGCTGGGCATCGGTCAGCAGGTGGTGAGCAATTGCATTGTGCATCACTTATTTTATACATTCCTTTATCGTTATTATTTTCCTTTCCTTTTTTGTCCTATTAAACTGTCTTTATCTCAACCCACAAATTTTACTTCCCCCCCTGCCCCGATTCTCTCCCCCATCCCACTGTGTGGGGGCAGTGAGCGAATGGCTGTGTGGTGTTTAGCTGCCTCCTGGGTTAAACCACAGCAGTCCTTTTGGCACCCAGCATGGGCCACGAAGTGTTGAGATAACAACGGATCTGACCAGAGCGTGTTAAAATAAATTTGTTATAAGCGTTCAGCATATTGGTTTAACAGTCGCTGGTCGCAACGTTGATTTATTTGCTCTCAAAGTTGTGTTATGGAACACCTTGCCTGTAGTATATGTTTCCTGTTGTGCCGTTTATCACCGCTGGAAGATGGATCAAGGTTATTTCACTGCACTGTGTAATACTGGCTTATGATAAAATTATTGATCGTGAGACTAATTTGGTATTTGTACTCATCATTGCCATCATCTCTGTACCTTAGGAGCCACCTCTCGGAAACTATTAATTATTGCTTAATTTACCTTTCCTTCTCAGAGAAGCAATCTATGGGCAGGACACTTTCCCCCACTCCTTCACTTTGCCTTTCTCCTTCAGGATATTTACAATAGCTCTTGAGAAGTTTGAATATCCTCGGGTTGTTCAAACCAGCATGGTCTTATTGCTTACTGAATGTGTGTCAGGTCTTGCTTAAGGTTAAAAAACTATTTAAGAATAGTGTGACTACTCCAACCCCGGCGATGGGCACTGTGGCTGAACCAAAGAACCAACCCATGCTGGTATCAGTCGCCCCTATACACAAGAAAATCAGCTTGTTTAGTAAGGGATGAACGTGAACCAGGAATAGAAATAGGAAGAGGCAGAACCTATAAATGGGATGGTAACCACCTGATCCCCAGCCCTGAGTGAGCTGTGAGATATGCAGAAAGATTTTAGTCATCATCCAGGCGAGCACATTGTCACCTGGCTGCTCCGATGGTGGGATAACGGGGCCAGTAGCCTTCAATTGGAGGGTAGGGAACCCAAGCAGCTGGGATCCCTTTCTAGGGAATGGGGCATTGACAAAGCAATTGGAAAATGGGCACAAGCCCTCAGCCTCTGGAGGTGACTCCTGTCTGGTGTGAAGGAATGGTGTCCCTTCAAGGAAGATGTTATGCGTCACTCAGGCAAGTGGACCACCATGGAGAGAGGTATCCAGTACCTGGGGGAATTAGCCATGCTGGAGGTGATTTATGATGACCTGGACTATGAGCAGTCACCCAGAGATCCACACGAAGTCAGGTGCACGCGACCCATGTGGCGGATGTTGGTGTGGAGTGCTCCATCATCACATGCCAACTCATTGGCAGTACTGGCCTGGAAGGATGGAGAGGAACAGACGGTGGATGAATTGGCTGGCCAACCCTGGCAATATGAAAAAAAATCTCTTCCTCCCTACTGGCCTGCAGCTCGGCTGTGGAGAAACGGTACCAGGAGCTCCAGCAACTTGAAGAGGATACGCCCTACTCCCCACCTGTACGGACCAGTATCTCGGCCATTAGGAGTAAGCATCCCTCTGCTCAAGAGAGGGGATATAGTGGATACACACCACAGGGCACCCTGTGGTTTTACCTGTGTGACCACAGAGGGGACATGAGGAAGTAGGATGGAAAATCCACCTTAACCCTACAGGTACGGGTACGTGAGTTGCAAGGAAAAACAATC
>VZTV01001539.1:0-31235 GCA_013400875.1 Anhinga rufa | reverse complement strand
CTAGCCAGCTCACCTGAGGGGCATGAGAACTCCCTGCCACACAGCATCTCTTTCAGAGCTTGATCTGATACCTCTTCATACTCCCACTTTTCACATACACAAGCAAGGATGCATGGGGAGCACTAGATCAAACATGTTTTTTTGCTTTGCTCTTCATGATGGATGACTTTCTGAGGGCACCAGTGCTCCCCACTGCACTTATATTTGTCCTGTTTGATACTTGGATTTTCCTGTTAGGGCTGGGCATTAGCCTGCCTCTATCAAGTCCTTAGAGCCCACCTGGAAAGGACTCAAGGACAGAGCAGCCAGCTTTCTCAGCTGGTGCAAGCTAGTATGACTCCATTCACGTCAGAGAAGCTGAACCAGTTTGCAGCAGCCAGGACTTGGCCCAAACATGTAAAGTGCATGCTGGGACTAGGAGATAGGCTCTGGATTGTAATGAGCCAGCATGCAATAGCTGTGTATCACAGTGGAGGCGAGAGCCAGGTGGTGAAATGCCTTGGCTGAGGCACAAGGACCTGGTGTGTCTGACTTCTTGCTCCAGTGGGAATTTTCTTTAACAATTAATTGGTGATTGTTTTATAAAGGAACATTCATGTCTTTCCACAGACAGCATTTCTGAGTGCTAGCTTACGCTGTGAAATTGGCCAAACCAGATCATTTTAGTACTTCAGATTGCCCAGCTGTGATATTTTCCTTGTGTGCAGGCTCGATTACTGGGTGCTTGTAAAGCACTTTGAGATTCTGGCTGAAGAAGTGAAGTGGCCTTGGTTTTGTTCATTTATGACAAAGGAGACTTGCAGTTTCAGTCATGCTTTACATGACTTCCCCAGTGCAAATACCATTCTCTCTAATGATAATCCCTCAGTGTTTTTAATAAAAGCCCCTTTCTCTCCTTTTCTTCCCCTCTTCCCCTCCCCCAAGGAGGCAGTTCCCTCCCTCCCCTTCAGCTCCTAAGATCCCATCATGGCAGATCCCAGTGAAGCCAAGCTCGCCCTCCAACCCTGTTGTTGCCAACCATAATAGCAGCAGTGACATCTCACCTGTGAGCAACGAGTCTACCACCTCATCACCAGTCAAGGAGAACCACAGCCCTGAGGGTTCGAAGGTCAGCTGCCATCTGCTGAGCACAGAGGAGGGCAACAAGGCAGTGATTGACGTCAAGAGCCAAGTGCGAATGGAGGTGCAGGGAGAGGAGGAGAAAAAGGAGAACAAAAGGAATGAAGAGGAGGAAGAGGACGATGAGGATGATGATGTTAGCCATGTGGATGAGGAGGAATGTCTGGGTGTCCAGACTGAGGACCGGCGAGGAGGGGATGGTCAGATTAATGAGCAAGTGGAAAAGCTACGAAGACCTGAGGGGGCCAGCAATGAGAACGAGATTGACTAAGGCACCCTGGCTTCTGCTGCTGCTGCTGTACATCTTCCGTAGCCTCCTGCACTGTCCCCGGTGCCTCTCCCATTTTGTGGAGAGAAGTGCCACGATCCCCTCCAGTGATTCTCCCATGATTGACCTTGAGTAGGGTCATGACTGCCCAGTGAACAAGGTGGGCCCTGTTTCACCACAGGGCTTTGCAGTGTTGCAGTGGCTTCTTCTCCCCTCCCAGACCCACCTTCTCCCCATGAGCTGGGGTCACTGCCTAGGCTGGAAGACCAATCGCCTTACCATGCACCACAGCTACAGAATAAGTCCTCTTACAAAAACACCATCTCTCCTGAAACAGTCAGCCTCTTCGCTGCATCCTAGAGTCCTTCCATCCAATTTCAGAAACCAATCTGTCCTGAGCTCTTTGATTTCACAAGCCTTTAATCCCCACGTAAGGCCCAAACCAGTTCTCTGTTTCCCAAAATAACCCTCTGTTTTATTTCTCAAACTACTTGATATTCTGTTGCCAAAAAAAGAATGTTTTAACCCCGAATTCCTCATCAGATCTCAGTCTTGGCTCTTTCAAGCCTTATGTCGAGCCTCAAATTCCTGAAACTACCTAGCATCTAAAAACACTAAATTTCTGTGGGGTCCAAAGAACACTATTTCCACCCCACATGCTTACACTCATCAAGTGGCCTCTTGCTCGGGACCAAGTCCAGGTTTCATGGCCACAGTAAAACCCATGAGAACAGGTGGCTTTGTTACTGATTGCTCCCCAGTAAAAGGGGGCTTTAAAAGAAGTTGACCCCACTCATCCCAATTATTACCCTTCCTTCTCCAAAGACAAGGAGCTCACATCAGTTTTTGACATCTTACATTTTATTTATAGCTGCCCTGAATGAATGAATGAGGTGATATCAGATCCTGAAATAGTTGGTTAATTTTGAATCTTTGCAATGGTTCTTAGCCTGTTTTTCTCCCTAAATGAGGAGAAGACCCGTCTTAGGTGATCAGCTGAGACCTGTACCTACCCAGTGACAGGCACCTGCTTCAGTAAAGCAGTCTTTACAGAAGAGAGAACAGTTCCAGCTCTGAGGTACACCACTGGCCCTTCTTGCCCAGTCCAACCTTTTTTTTTGCCCCATTGGGGCTATACACAAATTAAAACAGTGAATTTTGAAACCTCTTATTTGCAGCATTGTGTTCTCAGCTGGTAAAATGGTGGTGTCCAATTATATTATTCACTGCATCAGAGCCTCTTAGCAGAGCAATTCTTGTAACAGCTGAGTCTCACTGTCCTCACCAAGCAAGTGTGCTCGTCTGTGTGATCATGTATAGATTTCAAATATAAAATACGATTGTATATAATTGTAATAAATATGACTTACCACTATTTAACACCAGGCTGTTACTGGATTACTGTGGCTCTTATTTTGGGGAGAAATATGCATGCAGGGTGGTAAAGGGAGGGAAAAGGGACTATTACAGAAATTCAGTCCTTATAAAATGTTTTCTGAAGGACGTTTTATGGTTGAAAATCTGACTGCTCCAAGACTAGGTTATATCAGCAGAAGGCAGCATAGAGAATGGTGTAAGTGCAATATAAGGTACAATATAAATAGCTCCAGCAGCACTGTAATGCTAGGTTTTCTCTGACGTTGCAGAGGGCGAGATGGATGTATCCAGTGAGTAAAATGCAGCTATTCCAGCTCCCTTCCTCCCAGCAGGAGGCTCTGCAGGGTGCAGAATGCAACATCCCGCTCCTTTCCACCCCTGGCAGCAGGAGGTGCTGAAGGGAGCGTGTGAGATATCCCACGGCCCCTTAGTCTTATCTGCCAGCAGGGAATGCTGTGCCATATCCCATGACTGGTCTAACCCTGCCATGTCAGTACAGAAGCCATTGAAAGAAATGGCATACAGCAAGTAATTTGTAGCTACTGCAGTCCCATCTTTGTTCAACAGAAGTATTTGGCTCCCTTCGTAAAAATGAGGGATTTACTTGATTCCTGAGTATTTGGGTGTCTGGTACACAGTGACATTTTCCTGCTCAGGGGGAGCGAAAGGGACCTTCATATTACTGTATTTAGACCTGCTGCTGAATGTGATGATTTCTCATTCCTTAAATGGACGAATATCTTCCCCAGGAGTGAGTGAGTGTGTGTGTGTGTGTCTCTCTCCCTCTCAGTCTCTCTCTCTGCTGTTTAACGTTCACAAAGAACGTCACGTTTAGCTAAAACAGGGCAAATTTGAAAGTGTTTAAAAGGAAAGGCTTTTCTTAAGAGATGGCACTTTTGATTTCTCCAAGCCAAGAATCCTTGTGAAAAGAAAACACGACTGAACGCAGGGTTGTGATGAAAAAGTATTGTCCTGCCTGTGTACATTTTATATACATAGAAGGTTTTGAAAATAGAAAGTGCCTGGACAACAGCAGTTGGTGAAATGTGGAAAATATGTTGCTGAGGTATGTGCCTTGCAGAGTGACTTACGAGGTTTACAGTACAAGCATCCCTGCGGGTTCATTTTTCCCCCCTTTTCCTCCATGTTGCCAGTGTTCAATTCATTTACCTCAAGATTCTGGTGTACAATAAAAGGCAGTCTTCTTTAACTGCCCTTTTCCCTCCCTTAGTTTTTGCTTCTTACAACCTTTACCAGTTCAACAGGTCACAAGCTTTTCCTTTCCCCAACCTGATGAATCCCAGAGAACTCCATCATAGCTGTTGTTGCTCAAAAAAATGTAACTCTGGGCCTCTGGTTGCTGATGGGGTGTTTGTGTGTTTTGTTGAAGAGATCCAACCCACCAGCAGAGAATTTGGAAGAAGCCAGACCTTCTTACCAGCAGGTATTGTTGTGAATCACGAGTTTTATTCCTCTGTCTTGTTTTTGCTGTCTTTCCAGCATAGCAGCAGTTGTAGGATGAGTATTCTGGTCCTTGTGAACCGTGTAGCCTGACCACTAACATGTAATTTTTTTTATTATTTTTTTTTTGCTAGAAACAAACTCCTTAGATCAGCTGCCCTGTGAAATGTTTAGCCCTCTGGCCAGTAGGCACTGAGAATGGCACCATATTAGCTGAAAGATGACCAGGTAGCGAACCTTTTTTCTCCAGAACAAGAAAGAGAGCAGCAGCAGTTACCCACCTTCTGGCTTATTCAAGCACTGTTTTACTGAGTAATCAGCCTTTGTTCTGACACAGGAAGAAGAGTAACACCACCCCGGTTGGTGAGTTCAGTGGGTTCGTAACATGGTTTCTATAGGTCCTTGATACCATATAGAAAGCAGCTGAAGGGAGCTTCCTCGGGACAGTGTCATTTGAGCACATTTCAGTGAAAGCCTGTGAGCCTGTGCGCTCTCTCCTAGAGAAAACAATATCAGACTGGTGCTTTCCAGTAATTTGAGGATATAAAAGCTCCCTTGTCAATAGCTGCAAGAGAAATGTGGGGAACTCAAAAAATATGACAAAGTGGGAAAGGGTCAAGAGGCATGTCTCCTGATCACCTTTGTCCAACCTTCCTCCCCCCCAGATGTGACAAATAAGTCCTATATGCATCTTTGTCAGAAGCAGGAAGAATTTTGTTTTATTGCCATTTGTGTGTTGGGCGTGTAACCTATCAGTGCTCGGCATCAGAAGGAAGAGGATGGACTGTAGGATCCCTTGTGATCTTGCTGCTTTGCTGCATGATGCTTTGCTGAGTATTTTACTTAGAAGCATGCCTCGGTTTCCACATGTGATGGTAAAAAGTACTGGCTGGTAAATACAGAGATGTGACAAAGACAAGTTGCAAAGAAAGCCAACTTTGCGAACCAGGTTTCATGCTAGGTCTTGCAGCTTGCACAAAAACCCCAGCCCCCATTAACTGCTGTGCCCTGGAGCCGGAGCCCCAGCCCCCGTTGCTGGCTGTGCTTTGGGGTGAGAGCAGTGCAAGGCCGCGCACACCACCCAGCTGTAGCCACTGTCCCTTAAGAGCCTGGGCTGCACAGCTGCGTGAGAGGAGCTGCCCTACCCTCCTGGAGCAGCCTGCGTTGGTCAGTTAGTCAGGTTGGCCTGGCTTGGAGGCAGACGTTTTAGATCTGGCTTTTGCTTGTTGCAACTCATGTTCTTCTGGCAAGTAAGTGCTTTTTAATAACTATGTTCTCTCTTGATTTTTGTCTTCAGTAGAGTGGGGGAACTGGCTGCCTTTCCAGTGGCTACCTCACCCTGGTCTGGGGTTTGTTAGAAGGGTTGCCAGAAGGTCTATCCTGATGTGTACTGGTGGAAGGAGGCATGGTATATGCTGGGCTGCTGCCTGGGGCAGGGAGGGGGCGGTGGAAAAACCCAGTCTGTGTCTATTCCATTGCTTTAATTTGCACTGCCTGCTACACACAGACAGAGGCTGCCTTTGTTTTCCTTTGGTGGGGCAGTGTGGTGCTTGGGGAAAACAAAGGTTAGAGAACAGGTCCAGAATAGCTTTTTGTTGCAAACCTGTTGTGTTAAAGTCAAGGTCTCCATGCTTGACTAGACCCTCCATACCCAGCAGGTTGTGGAGCACTTAAGTGTTTCCCAAGGGCTTTGACAACAGGAAGCTTTGGAAGGTCCCTTCTGTGCGGTGGTGTTTTATGTTAAGCACAAATTGTATGTGGTGGTGACCCTGCCCACCAAAAACTGATGTTGAGCTTGAGCTGAGAATCTTCCAGCCTGGACTTGACCTCTCATACCATTGGGTGGTATGCAAGTGCAAAGCAAGAGAGGGGCTTGGCATCCAGGGATTGAAAACATAAATAAAGGGATGCTGGGAGGTGAAACATAGGAAATGATTTACCTAAGGGCACAGGAGAGAGCTTCCAGCTTGCTTCATTTTCCCTTTTATCGTCTTATCCCCAGACTATGCTTCTTCCTCAGGAGTCAGCTTCTGTAGGCACCTTTAGAGCTGTGTCCACCTGTTATGCTGATGAAAGGCTGGCTCTTACCACGATGTATGCTCTCAAAAAACGAAATAAAATAATGGAAATGTACCTGAGGTGAATTTTGGGGTATCAGGGAAGAGGGGAGATGGAGGTCAGGGCCCGGACTCCTCCACTTGCTGTGCAGCAGAAGCTCTGAACTGCGCACTTGCAGATTGAGGGGCTGGCATGGTCTCTCCCAGCTCAGGGAAAAAAACAATCCCATCCCCAAAAGGGAGCAAGCACTAACCTAATAAAGGCACCAGCTGGACGAAGGGAAAACCAGCTCTTTGGAAAAAAAAAAAAAAAAGCAACCTCCTTTCATTAGAAAAATAATATATTTCATCCAAATAAGGTAAAAATATTTGAAATGGGGCAGAAGTGAGCACTAGGCAGCATCTGTCAGGCCCTTTCTGAAAAGGGGATGATTATTAAACTCAATTACAATTTATTTTTGTAAAGTGTCTTTCAGACTAAAAATCTCCCCAAATCCTTTGCAAGGACTGATCAGGGGTTACTTACAATATGGAGCATCTTAGAAGAACACCCCTGTTTTCCCACGAAGCCCTTCTTTTCTGCATCTGCTGAAGGATTTAACCCTTCAGGATTTTTTTTTTCTTCTATATTTGCACAAATAATGAGAGATGTTTTATGATGCTGACTGCAAGAACATGCCTGAAGAGGAGCTGGGGCGGGGATTTGACATTGTATTTTTTTCTGGTTTAAGTAAAATACTTGCTTTTCTTTAGGACTGTGTCTCCTGAGTGAGAAGGTGATTGGCTGGGTAGGGCTGATTCAGAGGATCTAGAAGTGCAACTGGTTTATTTGTTGCCTATTTTTCTTTCAGTCTGTCACTTTGCCAGCCTGCTTGTCTGTCTCTCAGTCACTTTGTTGTCTGCTTGGCATGGCTGTTTTGTACAGCATCCCTGTTGCTGGTTTTTCAGTCTTCCGTCATGCCTGCCTGTCTCCTAACGCTCTTTCCTTTTTCTTTCTAACACTTCAGAAACAGACTGCTTCCTACTTTATCCCTCTGCTTCTGTAAGCTAGTACTGAGGTTTTATCTGTGTGGAGCTAGAGTAACACCTCTTTAAAATTAATTTCTTTAACTGATTTAATTAAACCAGAGCAAATTCTTGGGTGGACATTCTTCCATCTCTTTGAACAGATTTGCTTTACTTAAGCAGTTTGAGCTGATACGTGCATGCACAAGAGACTGTGTGCTAAATTGCTGCAGCCTTCCTGTGTAGATGAACTATTCTTTGCTTCCTGCCCTCTTACAGTATCAACAGTAGGCTTCATCTCTGCATGCCTATTTGCCTGCTTATTTGTATGTTTTTGTGCCTGTGCATTGCTGTGCAGTAATACCAACGCTTCCACTGCAGCAGCCAGCAAGTTTTGGGTGTGAGATGGAAGTTGGGGCTCCCTCTTGCTTCACAGTCTCTTCTGCTCCCCGGAATGAGCGAGGTGCAGCCTGATGTTTCAGCTGAAACTGGAACATCACACTGTTGCATGTTTCTTACCTTTTTTTTCCCCAACTCTAAAAACCACAGGCAGAGGCTGCTAATTTGTGTAAAATAGAGAAGCGTAGTGAAGGCCCCTGGCAGTGGGTGTCCCCTGGGTAGTTCTGCGGAGGGGATGTGTCGGCTGTGGGGAACGACCTCTGCGCAGGTGGCTGTGTTACGGCCTCGGTGCAGGGCACCGGCAGCAGGTAGATGCGATGCTGCCTCCAGCCGCGGGCCAGAGCTGGTTCCCTTCCATCTTGTGGGCACACCGGCTCTAGCTGAGACGTGACTTGCAGGGTTAGTGCCTGGTAGCTGTATGAACGAGCTTGTTCCCTGTGAGGGGCTCTCTAACTTGCTCTGGCCACAGACCAAATGGCTTTGTTTATCATCTTTAGTGCTCCAGACTGTAGAGCTCTGATGTTTAGGCAGAGCTTGGCTGTGGCCTGGGATCGCAGGAGGGTCCTAGGAGCTGCTGGTGGCAGCAAGGGCTCTGGGCAAGTGCTGTTGGTAGCTGGCTTCGCAGTGAGAGCAGGAGGCAGCACCCTGCCCTGTGGGAAGGGAAGGGGGCAGGGAAAGGCTCAGTCTGCCTGTCAGATAAATCGTAGTCTGTTTACTTAAATCCTCAGTGTTTCTTCATTTGTTTGTTTAAGAGTTTCCCTGCCAAAAAAGAGCAAAAGGAAGGAGGGAAGCTGCCTCTGTTGGCCACCCCTCCTCAGGCAGGATGGGTCTGGGGCACTTCAGGGGCAAGAGCAGGACTAGGGGCCAGAGCACCCTGCTTCCCCCGGGTAGGATGAAGGGATCTGCCTCTGGAGGGGCCATGTTCCTATCTTCTGAGCTTGGCCCTCGTAGGGGCGTATTAGGGACTCCAGTGAGCCCACTTCTTACCCCCGGGCTGGCATGAAGAACTTGTCATCCCTCCTAACACCTACGCTACCGACAAATGCTGTTCAGTGCCTTTCCGCCCTCTTTGCCCTCACCCCTTTGGTAGGGATTGTTGCCTCCAGAGCTGGGTGTTGTCAGCTTTCAGGTACTGGTGAAGTTTGTTCAAGACAGCAGACAGACCCAAAAGGTGGGGACTTTCTGCCTAAATGTTGGTTTTCCACGTAACAGTGTCTGCAACAGAGGGACTTAAAAGCGTCTTGCCTATCCTTACCTTTTTATACATACCAATAAAATACACCAGGTATAGTAAATACCACACATGCAATTCCTTCATATGCTAGTGTGTGCTTTCACTGAAATGGGCATACTTTCCTTGTCCCCACTCAAGTATTAGGCAAACCTGTGTATTTTGCTATAGCTGTGCATGTGCAAGTCTTGTGCACAGATATATATTCATGCATGCTCTCACTCTTTCCAAATTTGGTCATATTAAACTAAGTTCTGCCTTGATTTGTAGGGAAAGAAATTATTTATTTATTCCTCTGTGTGTGTGTGTGCGCGCGTATGTGAAATTCCAAAAACATTCTCAACAATCTACATGGTTTTTTTGTTTGGAATAGCCACAAGCTGCTCATTGACTTTCAGAGAAATCTTTAAAGTTCATGTTCCCCTTGAAGATGGTGTGAGATTTTATTGTCATGTTTGAAAGCGTCAGTCTTCTATGCAGATTGCATGCAGATTGGGAGGGGCGGGGGGGGAGATATTTGGTTATAGCTCCTCTCCTTCCCTTTCCCCAAGAGCTTCTTCTTTAAAAAGGCTTCCCGTGCTCTTCCAAAAAGGCACCTGCCGGTTTGTGAACTCAATTTTGTGCCTGTGTGCAACAGCCCAGAAGTGCAAATGCAAACCTCAGCTCTGACACAAGCAGTTGATGCAGTCTCTATGTACCGTGTAACAGGATTGTTGGTTCAGAGTCTTACTTCTTGGGAAGGGCTTGGGCAGAAGGAAATTTTAGAGGTCGAGTAAAGGTCTTCGCTTTAAACATTTGGTCCATAGTCTCTTGTTCACTTCTGTGTCATAATGCTTCTCTCTTGCTTTGTGTTATTATACCCAATGCCCAGTGAAAATATTTTTTCCAGGAAGTCTCAAGGCATTTATTATCTCTTAGCTAGTTGTTATCTGTTAATGGCTGGTTTCTATCTTAGCTCCCATACCTGAGCAATATGGACAGTACCAAAAGCTGGCTCAATTAATTTTTTTTTCTCAATTGTGTGAATTTTTTCCCCCTTTTTGTGCCTGTGTTCTGTCAAAATTTCTACTTCTGGCCTCTTTTCCTGTTACGGGGAGGAGGATGTGTTAGAATAACTCTTGCTAGCCTTCTAAGAGAGCTCAGAGTCCCCAGTCCTGCCACCCGATCAGAGGCATGCCCTATTTTCCCAACAGTAGGTTTCTCTCAAGCTGCAGCAGCACGTGTGGAATCCCTATGGATTCCCCTGAAACTGTGCTCCTGTGGGCACCTCAGCCACACTCATACCTAGGGGCTTGACTCTTCTATGCTAAAATCCCGCTCGGTTCCACATTTGATTCTCTGATCTAGAGGTATAAAGATGGGCTTATTTAACAGACCTCTTTCCCTAGCAAGTCGCCAGGGCTTTCTTAATGTCATTATGCCTTAGGACGCCAGTGTTGAGCATTGGTCCTTGTGAGCTGTAAGTTATGCCCAGTATGTGTTGTGCATCGTAACAGCTGTACGATGTACCAGTAAGCATCAGAATTCTGAATTTCCTTCTGTCTGGGTGTAGGAGGCATTGTGCTACCAGAGTAACTATCCTCCCAGAGCCAGGCATGCTTTGCTGTATTCTGTACTCGGCTGAGCCAGCTATGAGGAGCATTTTGCTGTGCAGTGCACCAGCTCTGCACACCTGATGGTGTGGCTCAGGGACGACCGCTGGCTGCCCAACACCAGCTGCTCTGCGTTCGGGTCTTCACAGCTCCCTGTGAGATGACTGCTCAACTGAAGGGGCGTCAAGTTTGGAGCTGATAAGAGCTTGTAAGAAAGATTCCTGCAAGTTAAATGAATGCCTACCACAGTATAAAAAATGTTCCTTGTAGGTCTGGGACAAAAGGCGAGGTGTAACCCCAAGTATTATTTTCCTACTAATCTCTCAGAATTCCCTTGCTAGACTGTGAGAAGCACCTGGATGAATAGCGATGATCGCCTTTCTGAGCCACCGTGATGGCTATTACCTTCGTGTTTGGCCAACACTGATAATCTGCTATCTTTATTTCAGCCCTTGTTGGCTCTTGTGGCTCCAGCAAGGACAGGTCTCCATGTGCTAAGGCTGCACTAGGCAAGGCATGTTTGGTTCATGACATCTAAAAACCAGGGTGATTGGAAGGTAGCAGCAGAACCATCTGGTCTCCCATTCTGTGTCCTAGAATACCTTGAATGCTGCTTGTTTGTGTTTGAGGTGACTGAACTCTTACTGCCTCTGCTGGTTTAAAGTCTTGAGTTGTTTTGAGAGGCAAAAGCAGTGCTCCTCTGTTTGAGCTTTATGTTTGGGCTGGTCTCAAGGGATACTCCCGCTGTGGGTGCCTGTGTCGGTGGGTGCTGCAGAAGACTTGGTAGCATGCTGAAAAGTGGATATCGGTGTCTTACGTAAAACAGGCAGCAGAGTTTTGTGGCTATGTGTGTAAGTGTAGGGTCCTGCACTCAAAAAAATGCTGTTACAGGGGTACGCTTGATGTAATCAGAGTACAGTAGCCGCAGCAACTGCCCAGTTTTTGTCCTGACTGTGGACCCAGCAGCCTTGCTAGGTGTCTGCTGCTTTCCATGGCTCACTAACTGCAGGGGCTGGATGCAGAACTGCAGATGCAGAGCTGCAGTGTCACCAGGTGCGAGGGCTCAGAACGAATGCAGTGGTGAGGCTTTGATTTGTTCAACTTGCAGCTTCTCCCACGACTTAGTCATTCTTTTATGAAGTGCAGTCAGAGTTCCACCGAGAGCAGGCAAGTTCCAGCAAGAGCTTTCAAGCAGTGAGTCGTGTCGTTCACGTCCCCTGTCCCCCCCGGAAACACAGTCATGTAAATATCCCATGTGCTGTGGGCAGAGCTCCAGTGAGAACAAACCTCTGTGCTCCGAGGTCGGATTAGGAGCGTGTTCAGATAATGACATCTGAAAACAGGATGGCTGGGAGCTGCAGCAGAGCAACGAGGGGGCTTTGAAAGAGAGAGGAGTCTAATCCTCTCTGCTAATAAGGAGGCAGCTGCTGCCAATGCATCAGGCTTGGCAAGCGCTGCTTTGCTGCTCCTGGGTTCTCTGATGGGTGGCAGAGAGACGCAAACACCCAGCTGCTTTGAGATGGTAGGGGAGGAGCCGCACAGGAGGGGTTTTCTTTGGGTAAAACAAGAACTTTGAGGGGCTCTTCCCCCCATCCCCAACAGCACTTTGGCAGGACAGGCATCAGAGCAGCATTTCGTGCCAGGCCAGCATCCAGGAGCATCTGGCACTGCAGAGGCTGTGACCAAGGCTAAGAGGGGATGGATGCACAGGCACCCAAATACGGGCCGTTGGTGCAGAACGAGCTGCAGTTCCAGGGCACTCAAGCCTGGCTGTATCGGGAAGGCAGCTGGATGTGTGCTGGTCTCTGTGCAGTCTTCGTGCCTCACCAGTGAAAGAACAACTTTGGGCAGGGTGGAGGGCATGGGGGTCAGCACCGAGGCAGCTCTTGTGCAGCGTTGTGTCGTGATACATGTACAAAGGGCCACAAGGACCACTAGGCTGTGTGCTCTTCCACCGAGGGGTGAGTACTCAGGGGCATGTCGTTACCTGGCGGATACCACGAAGGCAATTGCTTTAGAGCACGTGAAGTGCTGTGAACACTCTCCTGCAACCCCAAAGTAACTTGCCTACTTCCCTGTAAAAGGCACCTCCCGCCTGTCCCCAGCTGCCTCGTTCAGAGCAGGGATGCTGGTGATGAAAGCCTGCTCTAGACCCACCTCCGGGATGGAAGTGCCCAGGCCTGGGATGAATCTGGGATAGGAGAACGGTGGGGACAAGCTGTATTGAGCGTGCAGTGGTTTTATCTAATCTATTGTTCCTTTACAGTCAGCACTCATGACTGCTGGAATAGTTGTACCAAGACAGTGTTGTGTTGCACTGTGGCTGTCGGGACACCCTCTTACCTGAAAGACTCTCCTCCCAGATGGCAGGCGCCGTACTTTGCAAGCGCATGGTGTATACAAGTTTCTGCAGCAGGGAAAAGCTATGGCATGGCCAGGTAAGGAATGCTTTCTTTCCGACCTTTGATGCGTGGCATACAGCTTTATGTGTTCTTGCTAAGTTCTGTCAAAGGGTATGGCTTCAGCGTTGCATTTGAGGGGAGATTAGAAGCCTTATTAGCCCCCCCACCCTTTCTTTGCAGACAGGATGTTTCACTCACGCTCCTCATCTGCCTTTTGTTAGGGTGACAGTCAAACATCTATCGATTCAATGGGTTTAGAATGTCATTGTAAGGTTTCAAGTGGGTTGCAGCAAGCGCAGTTCCACCACCCCGAGTTTGCAGGCCAAGGTAGGAAGGGAAGAGTCAAAATGTGAGCAGTTGCATCTCTAACTCCAGGTCCCAGTTTAGCAAATGGTGGCGACGTAAGCGCTGCTTCTGTCAAGGGCCCTTCAAATGAACCTACGGGGCTGCGTAAAAAGCTGGAGGCCCGAGTCCATAGAAAGAGAACTCCGTTCCTACTGCACTTTTACCACCTCAGTACCAGTGCTAAAACTGGCTGTTAAATGGGCGCAGGGCCATTACTAGGACTGTGGTGCTTTAAAAGACCCAAACTGCTCCAAGACTTGTTAGCTCTTAAAAAAATAAAACACCTCCTCAATCAAGAAGACAACTTGATCACTTGAAACTTTGGGGTTTTTTTTCCAGTTTTTATTGAGTGAAAATGTCAAACCTTGCATCAGTCATGCAAAAAAAAATCAAATAAATAAAACACATATATTAAATTTCTAATAGCACTAAATTCAAGTGGAAAAATATTCAGTTCTTAATAACGCAGGTGCTGAAGAGACCAGATTCAAGTAAATCAGAGCACACCATCCTGTTTAGGGTGTTTTTTTTTCACTTTCTGCATTTTTGTCTCAAAACCTATATATATATCTATATATCTATATATATGTATATACATATAGATATATACACACACACATATATATGTGCATACATATTATTTTTATATTTATATATATACACATACATATTTATAAAACATTAAAAAGAGCATTGGTGGTTCAAGCATTTATTTCCCCCCCTCCCCCACGGAAAGAAAAAAAAAACAACAACAAAACAAAAAAATTACACATTTAAAATTCAAAATGAGCTAGCAATGGCTTATAGTCCTAGTGTGCAATATGGATATTACAAAAGGCTAGAATCCTCCCTCTTTGTCTTTTTTTTTTTCATTTTTGTTTTTTAAAGTTTTTTTTTTTTGCTACATTGGAAAATTTTTTTTAACTTTTTTTTTTCTTTACAAAATTCCTTCCACGCAGACTTTAATCCAGTTGAGTTTGTGGCTAGAATGAACAATCTAGTCAATAGTTTTTATTTCGGTTTTTTTTTTTTTTGTTTTGCTCTTCAGCAGTGAATGGTAGCAGAATCAGGAGGGTCCATCTCAAGGTTTATTTTGTTTGGTTTTTATCTTGTTTTGGACAGAATAGTTCCATTTCCTCTCTCCTCTTTCCCCCTCCTCATACAGTTAGTTGAATCTCCCTCTCTTTCTCTGGTCGTTCCTTTAAGCATATATTTCAATAGTATTGTATTAACAGTCCTATTGATATGATAGCTTGAAGTGAAAAAACCACCTCGCTGTAATAGGGATCTTTGTGCTGTTGAGGCCTTTGTTCAGAAAAGCCCTTAAGCACGGGCTTAAACCTGTGCCGGTTCAGAAAGCAGCTGCTTAAGAGTGTTGCTGAATTAAAGCCTTAACATGGCAGAATAAAAAGACGGGTTTAACTTTCTCGACTTTTTGTTGTTGTTGTTGCAAATAGAGACATAGTAAGAGATTTACAGAAACAAGACTTGGAGAAGGTTGAGTAAGACGCGCTCTCGGGGTAGGGCCAGCCTGCTGGGTGGCCCTGCCTGGAAGGGCAGAGTGGCCACCGTCCCCTGAGGGTAGCTGACCTTCTGCGGGGGTCAGGCCCTGCTCGGGGCTCGCATTTAGCAGGAGCCCGTTGGGAAAGAAATCTCATTCCCTGTGCCAGCTCCCGGAGAAGAGGTGATAAAAGTTTGGGAGAAAGGCTGAGATGTCAGGGAGAAGTAGGGTGCCTTGGGGGAGAAAATGGTGTGCATAGATAAACACAGGCCCTTCTGGCACACTCGGTCACAGAAGGACATGTGAAACAGGGCCCCGTTCCAGCGCGGATCCTGGTGCAGTTGCACTGGCCGCACCTGCCTAAAGCTGCCTCCTGGGAGGATGTACTACGTCCAGCGCCAACCAAAGTGGGCCGGCGTTAGCAGAGCTACTGGTAGGTCTTTTACCCCTTTTCTCCACACACTTCTGCTTTCTCCCACTGTTGTGCAGTGATTCAGTCAGCGGAGCCTGGTGAGATGTGAAAGGGGAGAGGTAAAAACACTACGTCCCGGTGCAGGTTCCCAGCTCCTAACAGCAGGGAAACAGCCAGTCTGTCCCGAATGGAAACAAGTGGCCCAAGTGAGCCCCGTGCCCCGCCACTGAAACCGGGCCCCCCCTCGCCCTCAGCGCTAACAACGCCCACAGGCGGGTTTCATGGAACCTTGCAGGATGTTGTACTGAAGGCAGTAGGCTCGATCCTGCTCCCACACAAGTCACTGATACACATCACGTTGACTTCAGTGGTACAAAATAAACACATCTGTTTTGCAAGACGTGGCTTGTGTTACATCCAAGGATTCCTCTTGGAGCCCATCACCATACTATCTAAGTAGCTGAATATGGGAAAAAAAAATGTACAAGTATAGAACCTGCAGCAAATGCCGTTAAAGTAAAATCTTTTTGCCCCATCCCATTTCTAGAAATTCCAGGGCCTCATTCCCACATTCTGCCCCAGGAACGTGAGCTTCATTATATTCAAGAATTGGGTTGTGCTAGAAAACACACGGTTGAGGGCAGGGGATATACCAAACAAAACAAAAACAAACAAAAAATAAAACCCTATAAAAATAAAAGCCACACAAATAGCTGATAGAGGAAAAGAACTCCAAAGAATTAAATATACTACAAACTAGTAATAACAATATTTCATTTGTTTTGTTTTCATTTGTTTCATCTCTACAAAAATTCAAGTTAGAATTCGGAATCGTGCAGCTCCGGTCAGTGCTAGGAGTGTGACGTCAGCCTCAAACCGTAGCATTAAGGCCCCCCCTCCCCTGCCCCCCCCTCCGAAAAAACACTACATTGAAGAGGGGAAAAAAAAAAAAAAAAAAGAAAGAAAAAAAAATTGCACACAATTAACCGTATCTAAGGGCTGTCCAGAAGGCAGGTGACCCCCCTTGTCCCCCTGGCATTGGTGGTTTCTCTTTTGTTCTATATATAGTAATAACCTTTACAGGGAAAATACTGTACAACTTCTTTTTTTTTTTTCCTTTCCTTTTGAAACATTATCTGAACATTCTGTCCCCACATTTACACAGCTGAGCTGCTTGTTTATAAATCAGACCTGATCTGCACCAGTTCCTTAGGGAAATAATTTAAAAAAAAAAAAAAAAGGAAAAAAAAAAGCAACCTAAACTTCTTGAGGCCTTTATCTGTTCAGGGTGAAAACAAACTGTGGGGATCCCTTGGAGCTGACGTGCTCATGGAGCTGGAGGGGAAGGGGGGGCCTGCATGATGTTAGGAAAAAAAAATAAATCAGGTTGGTTTGTTTGTTTTTTTTTTAAAAAAAGGGACAAACTTCAGACACAAGGAACCTTTTGCTAGGCTGGTATACAAACAAACTGGCACTGAAATAACTATTGTCAGAACTAATTCATACGGCTAGTCCTTCTGGAGCCCAGGGGCATGTAGACAAGCCCTCTCTCTCAGTCTCAGGCGAGGACTTGGGGTCAGACAGCTACTGTCCCACCCGTCAGAGTCCGGGACAGTATCCTGTAGTGTGTGTTCCCAGGCTGGGCTAGGAAAAGAGCGCAGGGAAGAGCCTGTAACCAGGGGAAAGCCCAAGCTTCTGGAGGTGGCAGGTCTCACCACAATATAGCTGCATTTGCTTATGCAGTGCCCAAGCTCTTAGCCCTACTTGGCAAAATGTATCAGCATGGACCCAGAAATGCATTAATTCTTAGCTGGACTACATCCTGGCCTCAGATAGCATCTCCCCCTATCTTTGAGTTCTCCGTGCTGCGCAGGTTGCAGCAGCCTGTTTTGTAGCTGCAAAAACCATGACTGGGCCAATAGCTATGGAGGTGCTGCAGAACAGTCTTGTCCCCCCTCCCCACCCCAGTGCTGAGCAAAAGAGACACCCCCCCCCCAATCTGAGCAGGACGTCCCACAGTGGGACCCTGAACGTTTGCCTGCCTTCTCCTCCCTCTTCAGTGGTGCCTTCACCCTCTCCCAGAAGTCACCAGAGATCCGTATCAGCCCATGCAGACAGACTTGCCCATCCCCAGTGAAAGGCTGGGGACGAGGGCTTGGGGACTGGGGACATACCTGTCATTGTACGGCTGCTTGGGTCAGAGAGCAAGCAGTATTTTCAAGGCTGCTTTAATGGCTAGGACGCTCTTCTGTGAGCACGGTGCTCCCTGTGCCGCACCGTGGGCCGGAGTGTCAGCTCACAACCTCCTGAGATGGGGATACTGAAGCACCACAAAAACGCCTCACCCTCAACAGAGGGGAAGCACCTGGGGGTTGGGATGAGATGGAACTGGATGGGAGATTAACCCCAGTCCTCCAGTGTGACAGACCCTTGAACTGCCCGCTGTGTTCTTCCCACGTTACTTCAGCTAAATCCCTACAGGCAGAACAGCAGGGATGAGGAGAGGTGTCCTACAGAGAAAGTGTAGACTGAGAAAGTTTTACAATATAAATAGCATTCAAAATTATTATCATTAATAGTAAAAAGGATCTGGAAGAACAGAGGAGTGTCCCATTCCCACCCCTGCTCATTCATTAATGCGTCCTCATTTATGTGACAATAAATACCCACTCCCACCCTTGCTGTCTGATGCCATTCATTTAATGCTGGAGAAAGAAGGGGGGAGGGGTGGAGAGAGAGAGAGCGCGCGCACCCCTCACCCCCTCCTTCCCACTGGCAAAAGCTGAGCTAGTTGTCTTTGTGACACCAATTCCTTGAATTTTATATATGTGTGTGTGTGTGTACATTATATATATAGAGAGAGACACACACACAAATATATAGTTCTAAAATTCATTACCTGTTGTTCCCACCCACCCCCCTCCAAGAAGTGGAGATTATTATTAATATCGTACAACTGAAAACATGGAAAAAATAAAACCCGGAAAGAAAAATGGGGGGATAGAGCCCCACCCATAACAAAGGGTCCCCAGATGGGCACAGGCCCCACGCACCATGCAGGGAGCAAGGAAAAGCAGCTGGTACCCTCAAGGTTCATGTCCGTATAAAAGGGTATTTTTTTTTTTTGCTGCATCCTGCCCCCATGTTCTGTGATCTGCAGAATGAAGTGATGCAGCACCAGTCCTGCTGCGAGCCTGTCTCTCTTATGGGGCCTGTGGAGGAGCATGGGTTTCCTTCCTTCCTCTCTCTCTCTCTCTCTCGTGTGTGTGGCACGGAGTTTGTTTTTCGCTTGCCATCCCAATCTTTGTTCTTGCCTCATATGGGGTCCTCTTAGTAATTCTGTGTAAGAGCAAAACCAAACCACTGCCGCTGTTGTCTCTAAGATTAAGGAGAAGCTGCTGGAGCAGCGGTAGAGGCTGGGGCAGCAGCTGGAGCTGGAGCAGGAGTTGGGGCTGGAGTAAGGGCTGGCTCGCCCTGTGGCCTGGAAGCATCACCATGGTCTGTGGAAGAAGCAGCCTCCTCTGGTTCTCCATCTTCTTTAGTGGCCAGGCCCTCAGGGTCAGGCAGAGATTCTTCAGAATCTGTGTTCAGGTCTTCCTCTTCATCATCCTCCTCATCGTCATCATCATCATCCTCCTCTTCATCATCCTCCTCCTCTTCATTCATCTCTTCCTCATCATCCTCTTCATCCTCTTGGGAAGAGTCATCCTCATCCTCCACATCACCAGAGCCAGATGCCACCGCCCCCCTCTCCTGAGGTGCGGTCCCGGCTCTGCTCGGTGATGGACCTTCAGTGACTTCTGACTGCTTCTTGCTGAGGTCCAGGGAATCATTGAGGCCCACGCCAGCCGCGTTCTGCAGGAAGAAGAGGGAGCTGTTGTTGTCAGTGCTGAGGTTGAGGGAGCTGTCCAGGTTGATGGAAGAGTTCTGGATGTCATACTCGAGAGTGGAGTGGGCGAGGCCCTCAGGGCCAGGAGAGATGGCAGGAAGCTCCCCTCGCTCCTGCTTTTCGTGTTTGCGCTTGTGCGAGTCCATCTGTGACATGCCCACCACTGTGTGCTTGCAGCCAGGGTAGGTGCAATGGAAGTGGGAGCACTTGAGTTTGTACTTGCAGTCAGGCACCTCGCAGTCCACGCTTGAGCTGAACTGGCAGAAGCCAGCAGCACTGATGACGTCCTGCTTGCCGTGGTGCTTACGGTGGGCTGTCACCTTAGTGCTGTCAGTGCAGCGGAAGCCACAACGCAGACAATGGAAGTGTGTGCTATTGCCAGAGAACTGACAGTCTGGGAAGTTGCAACTCAGTGAAGACTTGAAGCGTTTGAAATCATCCAATACCAGGTTGTCAACACGATCGTGATGCTGGGCATGCTTATACATGTGGGTACGGCCACAGAACTTGTAGCCACAATTCTCCCGCGTGCAGTGGTAGTGGGTAACCTTGAGAGAGAATTGGCAGCTGGAGTCCTTGCAGTCCTCGTAGAGGTCATAGCGCCGGAATCCCTCCAGCATCATCCCTTCATCCAGCATCTTGCGCGAGGATGCGGTCTTGCGGCGCTTGCCAAATGGGGACATGTCCTCAATAATCCAGAAACGCTTCTTGGCCCCCGAGGCAGTTGGCATAGTGATGGTATTCCCTGAGGAGAAAAAGCGAAGAGTGGTGTTGCTGACAGCCACGTCTCTTCATCTCCTAACCGTCCTGGCAAGCTCTGTATTTGCCAAGGCACAGTGCCGCAACTGTTCCCACCCAGCAGCTCATCCCTCAAGCACTAAGCCGGCCTGAACGCTGGGATCGTGGGCTGGCTGATGCCTGCTGGACATGGCTTCCTCAATTTTCAGCACATCCCACCTTGCCTCTAATTGCTGCTTTTGTATATTGGTATTGTCCAAATGCTAACTACTGCTCCTCTGTTTTGCTGCTCTCACAGTTTCTCCTGCTGCTTAGTTAATCTCTAGTTCTATTTTCCTCAGATCAGCCCTCATTTAATACAGAGGAGCTGGCTTGTTCCAGCCCAAGGACTGAGGTGTTTTACACTGGGGTTAAAGTGGTAAAAGAGTTTAAGCATGCTAAAAACTGGTAGGTGTATACTGTTTTCCACCGTCCAGGCTCTTGCAATACACTACAATTGCCAAGGACAGGCAGGAAGTGAAGGAAGATCCCATGCGTGATTAAAACTGCAAGGGGGGGAATTTATAGAAATAGGATGGACTTTGGCCAGGAGACTGCAACATCCCTCACGGTAATGAGCCTACATATTACGATGAGTGCACTTAGAAAGACAGATGGACAGATGTTCAATGGGGCTAATTTTCATCATCACTAGCCAGTGGACTCTGAGAGAAAATACCAGTTCTACAGCTTTCCCTTGGGTCTCAAAAATCACATGATGCCCCTAGTAAATAAAGAGCCCTCATCCATCTTCCACTTTCATTCACAGGGCCAGCATAACTGGCTAGTGCTCGCGTCCCCTAGGATCAAGCTGACATCAAGGACTCGACCTCATTATATCTATTAACTTTTTTTCTTCTCTGCTTGCTATTTCCAGAATCAAACCACAAACTCCAGTACCAACGTGCAGCACAGACAAGGTTGGAGGCAAAAATTTCTCACCAGGTGCAGAATTGTGAGTGTAATTGGAAATTATAGCTTGCACCTAAAACATACTTTTTTTTTTTTGTGCCTCTCTTCATGCTGAAACTGCCATCCTCTTAAAAAGAGGCATGATTTGTGACATGCAGTGCCTGGGGCCTGAGAATCCAGAGCAGCTTGTATCCTTGTCTAGGAGACTGAAGAAACAGTCGTCTGTTTGACTGTTGTAGAATTATTTTTTTTCTGGCCAATAAGCAGCATTAGAAGTGATGAATGCTGTTTTTGCCACACCTGGCCCTTCCAATGACAACCCTTTAAGAGACGGTGGCGATCATTGAAAGAAGCCTCCAAAAGTTCAGCTGACACTGTATTGAAAGGTACAAGTCAATGGAAATGGCAGCAGCAACCTGATCTCCCACATGGTTCACGTGCCTGGGCTATACAGATTGCAGGATAAGCAAAGAACAAAAGGCTTCCCCACACCCGCCGTTACACGGCACTTTTGCGTGGACTGCAAAAAAAGGACACCAGCTTGGGGCATCCATCGTGAGACCATCTTAGTGGCATGTAGCTGGTGGAAGCTGCACGTTAAGGCTAATTTAACCAGCTACCAATGAAAGAATAACTTTCTGTCACTGTAGATTTTAAATTAGCAAGCTCTTAGCTATAGAATCTGTGACCAATTACTCTCTGCTCCCCGCCCCCCCCAAACATCTGGTATTGTAAAATCTCGTTCTCCGCTTCCAGGCGACTAGTGTAAGAGCATCGTTGCCCGGACAAATCGCTGCTATCCAGATCAACTCCTTACTCCTCCTTTAAAAAAAAATTACAGTCAAACCATCAAGTCTTTTATCATTAGTATGAATGCTCATCGTGCCTGCCTTCAGACAGGAACATGGGATAAGCCATCTTAGGGGAAAGACTCTGGATGGGGAATCTGGGAAATAAGTTGAATTTAAATTTTACATGTTTTAAACTCAATGTATCTGCCCAGCTTTTACAACAGTTCAAACAGATGTGCTTAAATCTTTAGTTAAACCGATTTTGTTTTCTCATGCAGGCAAAGTTTCAGAGCAAGAGTATGAAAAAGACACGATAGCCTCTCCTCCGTTAGCCGCTGGACAACGTTCAGTCCCTAGCTCCCAACTGTCCCTAGCACTACAAGCTCCCCCGGATAGAATCCCGATGGTAAGTGCATGCTGTAAACTTGTCTTTTCAACTACTAACAACGTAAACATTCACGGAACTATACAAAGGTAAAAAGAAAAGAAACTTAAAAATATATAATTAGAGGAAAGCACAGCACAAGGTTAAGATGTTTCAGGTTGCATGCAAATCAGTTAAAAAAAAAGCAGCAAAACTATTGTTTCTTGTGAATTTTGTTCATTGGAACACACTCCTCTGGACAAGGCAAGGATCCTTCTCCTGCCATGAGGAAAACCTGTGAACTTCCAAGCGGAGCTGGTCCTCCAGCCTTACTCCCAACCATCTACCTTGGATTTGCACATTAGTAAAACTGGCAAGAAGAATGACTGGGACATTTGTAGGCTGCCAGCATCCTCTTAAGTGTGAACTTTAAGCACAAATATGCCTTTAATTAACTAGAAAAGAGCTGGGAGTTGGGAAAAGAAGCCAAAACTGAGACACACCCTAAAAAACATTCCCAGCTGGAACGAGAACCTCCAGCCTGAGACATCTCTGATCTTAGTCACACATGGGAAACATGGCAGCTTAAAACTAAAAATCTAGATGTATTTTCTGCAGCTGTTAAGAGCAGATGTAAATAACAGCGAGTGTGAGAAACAGCCTGAGCTGTCTGATGATGTCATCATAGTGACACTGCGTGTACTTCACTCTGTTACTCGTGCCGGGGAAAGCAGCCCGGAATTTTACGGCTTCGTATATGAATAGGAAGCAGCGAAGCTTACAAGATCTATAAAAATACGGGAACTGGGTACCTTGTCAGACATTTACCTGCTGAGATGTGTGCAGCAGACTATGGTGGGCACGGGGTTGGGCGGCCTACAAGATCTAAACAAGAATTCCAAGTCCCATTAATGCTACATGAGCAAAACTTTGCGTTGTGGCCACCCTGCTGTTATCAAGAGGCTGAAAGTGCATTTTAACTATGGCGTTTGTTACATTTTTTGTCATAGTTTGGAATTGGTGGAAATCGCTCTCGGGTATCCAAATCTCTCTCTCTGATTTGCTGTGGTTTTGGTTACCCGTCTTAGCTGTGGTTACTGTGTCAGCAGACAAAAGGAGTAGGCGTGGGCAGGCCCTTGGATAAAGTTAAGTAAGAAGCAGAGTGACGTGTGCTTTTTTACTGACCCGAAGGTGCTGAGAAAAAAATGTGCCAGGGTGAGTGGGGAAGGAGATGGGCACAGGACACTAAGAGAGAAAGCAAAGAAGTGTTACCTGCTGCATCCTGAACTAAGGGAACGTCACTTTTTACTGGAGTTGGAGTGGCAATGATGGGCGAAAACCCAGCGGTGCTGGCGGCAGGCATGACAATGCCTCTGCTGGATCCAAGAGTGGCACTGAGCAGAGAGTATGAGAGACAAGATGGAGAGAAAAGATAGGGGAGGGTGGGAAGGGGAGACCTAAGCAGGGCTTGTGAGAAAGATGGAGGCAGAGATGGTGGCTGAGGTTGTGGTGCATTGTGGGTAGCATCATCGGCAGCAGCAGTAGCAGTAGAAGGAACCAGGCAGCCTGGAGAATGTGGAAAGAAAAAAAAGCAGAAAAAAAGAAAGAAAAAAACCAAAACAACAAAACAAAAACAAAAAAAAACAACCAAAACAAAAAACACAAAAGAACTGAAATGAGAACCCAAGAGCAGAAGCAATATGATGAAAATGGAAAATACATTCACAAATGTATGAAACAAAACTGTAACAGAGAAGAAACAGAAGGTGAGGAACTGACAGCATCAGGAAGAGGAGGGTTGTCTCTGCAGAAGGTAAGGTGGCTTTAGTGGCATGGGGGAAGAGCCACAGGCTTTCATGCAGAAATTCCTGCTTGTTTGGTCCTTGTTCATCTATATGGTGCCAGCGTGTACCAACTGCTAGCTGTAAGGGTGGTCCTACGCTTTGGGCGGCGGGTAGGGTTGCTCGCTCCCTGGAGAGCAGTGGGGGGCCATTTCCTAGGAAGGGTGACTCGGGGCAGGCAGCGTACTGACAAAGGAGCGTGCCAGGAACCACTGTCCCACCAGAACTCTCTGGAGGAGCTTTAACGTCATGGGGCAACCGCTGTCATGACCCAGCGGCGTTCGTACAGTATCTGGTTAGATGTGCTATATGATAACCTTCATCTAACTGGTGCGGGAAAGAAAAGCGGGAAAACATGTATGAAATCAAAGCAAACTCAGTGAGGCTGCCTATCTAGAATGTAGCACTTAACCCTGCGACGGACAGCTAAGAGATCCCTGGATCACCACTAGATGATAACAGAATTCATAAAAGATATCTGACTACTGGAAAGACAACCCTGTATACAGGGCAGTGGGAGATGGCTACACATTATCCTGGCAAACAGGAAACAGTGGCAGAAACTTAATTCCAAAAAGAGGGGATGATGGAGGTCTCCTCTGTGCGACACGGCACAAAGTGGAACAAGAGTTTTTGCATGAGGAAGGGAGCTCAGTGAGCTGCTTTTATATGTTGATTTCTGAAGATGTCACAGGGTTTTTTTCCCCCCCTGTGTATATAATATTTGCTATTGTACAGTCTCCCTGTACCTCAGCAGTATAGGAGAGTGCCTGACTTCAGATGCCCCACAAGGAAATACAAAAATATACCAGGGGAAATGCCAGGTACAGAACAGGCCCACTTTTTTTTTTTTTTTAAATTGGTTATTAAAATAGATCCAACTCCAAGACACTGGCTAAAAACCTCTCATCAGGGGAGAAAAGAGATACGCTGTTAGTTTATGGATGCCTGAGGTGCACATTTTGATGGATCTCTTCTCACAAATGAGGGAGGGAGCTACAACAGTACGAGGCGCTATTGTGACGCTGCTACAGTTTATATTTTAAGGTGCAGTTGTCCTGTGGCCTCTCTTCCTGAGTTTATCTCCCAAGAGAGCAGGCAACTGATGATCCATTTCACCCCTGCCCCTTATCCCTTACCTGCTGATGTACTTTCATTGCCCACTGGAGTGCTGGAGCAGCTGCGGTCCATATTGGAAGATTCGGAGGAGATACCCCCAGGGCTACAGCCAGTGTAATCCATGTACTCATCCGTTTCAGTGTCCATCATGCTCGGGGGTCCCTGAAAGGAAGCTGGGGTTCCTGATGAGGCTGGGCTGGGTGCCATGCTGCCAACTTGGGGGAGATTTTCATTTCTTGGAGTGTGGCCAATAACCTGCAGCAAGAAAACAGGACGAGGACTTTCACACCAAAAGCAAGATGCCAAGACCAAAACCATCTGTCTGCACGTTTATTTCTCTCTGCCACAGCTCATGAGGGATAGCTGGAACATGCTCGTGAGTGGAACCCATGGCACTGTGGCTTGGAGCGTGAATCCTCCTTCACTGGGAGCTCAGAGCATTAAACTTGGCACATGTATCCTGGTATGTGAATTGTGATGCGCTCGGAGGCTGGGAGTGTTAATCTTGGCACCAGTAACCTGGTGTGTGGATTCTGATGCATTCAAAAAGAGGAGGTGTTAATCTTGGCATTACTACCTTACTGTGTAGGTCCTGCTGCATTTAGAGACTGGAAATATGACTACTGACATGACTGTCCTAGTGCCTGCATGCTAAGACGCTGCAACAGGGGAACACAGGCTGAAACCAGTGACGTAGCTGTATGCTCTCTTCACATGCAGCTGTTGTGGCCTGGCGTGGGACGGGCTTCTCTGCATAGGTACATGGGTAGGTACCCAAAAGCAATGAATATCCACATGCGCCACTAAGCGCCTACTGAGTGCTAAGGAATGGGAAAAACTGGAGTTAGTACATTTAAATGCGGAAGGGCAGTGGCAGTACAGCAATCTGGTTAGCTTTGCCACATGCCCTGACTGGTGGTTTCGTCCTTGTTTTGTTGTTTGCTGGAGTGCTCCATGGGCTAAGCACAGCAACAGGGCAAGACTAGTACTGCATGGTCCCAGGATCGCTCAGGCCACGATTACTACTTCTCCACTGCTGAAGTGAGGTAGGATTGCCAGTGAAACGAGGTGGAGGTCAAAACTAGCGTTTTCTGCTCAGCATGTACTAAAACTCTTAGGGCTAGACTCAGCATGTACTATAAGAGTACAAGAAAAATCTATTTGTTAAATCTCTCCTAAGTTTGGTTCTTGTACCCAAGCTCTTCGTGTCAGAACAAAAGCTAGCACAACAGGACCACCAGTTCCTTGGCATCTGTGAGCTCATTAAATCCAACAGCAGTATATTGAACATTTAACTTACTGACAGTACTTCATAACTGATAGAGACCCCTCATTCCCATGTTGTGGAATGAAAGCGGGGTCCCATCTTGCTCCTACAGATGACCCCTTTTGTTTTTCATGTACCAGGAGACATCACAGGTGTTGATACAAAGCTAGCTTGTTTCATCTCCCAAGTCAATGGAAGTTAAAGCAAGTAAGGAGTAAGAAGAGCGAGCGGGGCTTGCAGGACTCGAGCAGCAGTTGGTGCTGCCATTGAAACGCTTCCCTTTATCCATGAAACAGACAAACCTAACCTGCCAGTTGCTCTCAGTTATGTGTTGAAAAGAAGTGGCTGCATCGCTGCGCTACTTCCTGACAGGATGAGTGCCCCAAACTAACTCCAAATCAATAAGGGAAGGGAAATTTCGAGACTGGTGTTTCCCCCATCCTAGGTGGAAGCAGCAAATAATTCTTTATGTGGAACAGGAAATGTTTGCTTTAACCAGCATGTTCAATTCTTCCACATCCTAAGCACTTTAATTTTAATAAGCCAGTTGGTGTATATTGAGAGAGCAGGGAGGGAGTGCAAGTTGTAAATATGAGTATTTTAGTGTTAGCCTTCTCAATTTTTTTCTCCATAATTCACAAGGAAAAGCCCTTTACAGTAAGTTATGCTTTGATGTCTACACTTCATCATCTTTCCTCATATTGTAGGAGTCCAACCAGGTAAAGCTAGCTCAGGTGAACTCGCATATCTCAGCTGCGTCCCCCAATGCAGACATACATCCTTAAGAGTTTGGGTACGAGCGTCTTGGCACTAAAGCAGTTGTGCAACAAGCAACCAAAGGGACCAACACTGCACGTGGGTCTACAACGTAAATAACCAGTGAGTCACCTGAGTAGGAACACGATCAAAGTTCTTCCCCAGCATCCTTCTCATGTGCTTTCTGGCATGGGATGTCATTTGGTGCTTGAGCAGGAAGGAGAACTGGCAGCCCTCGCGAATGCAGTGGAAGTGGCTGTTCACCTGGTTGTATTTGCAACCTACGACACAAAACCATTGTATTTAGTACATGAAAGGTTCCAAGAGGGAAAGGGACTGTAGGGAAGATGATCAGGAGATGGGACAAGGCTGCTGCTACATGGATTTCTGGTGGATTGAAGATTATCAGTGGTCACGGGTTCTTCAGGAACAGTCCTGAACGAAAAAAAAAAATCTTTTGCCTGCTGCGCAACTGCAAGAGAGGATTACAGTGTACGTAGATTTAAGAAGTGAGCCTGCACTGCAGACTAGTCCCATCCCTCTTCATTTGGTTATAAAGAAAGGAACATTATTACCATTACAGCTAGTAGTCCCTAATGCTCTCCAGTCTTAGCTAGTGCCTTTTCCTTTACAAAGAGAACAAAACCAAGACATTTAACTGTATCATAAAAGTTACAATTGAAAATACACGCTCATAATTAGATTAAAAATGAAAAGTTTTTTCTCTTTTTTCCTTTAACTGTGCTCTCAGAAAAGCAGTCTCTTAAAAGCTCTAGCTCTGGACAGTATACACTCTCTGGTCAGATAGAAATGAGCCAAGAAGTGTTTATTGCTACTCCAAATTTGTTGCGTAATAGGGGCAGCTACTAAACAACAAGCAGTTTATATGGGTTCTGGCATACAGCACTTGACACTTTTTGTTCTTCGTGGATAGCACCGTGCGTGCTGGGACTTTGTGTATCTCATTAACAGAATCCTGAACAGCTACATTCTATAGCTGATAAATAATGGCTTGTTGCCGTTTAAAACATAGCTGTATCAATAATCAGGTTCTGCCTGTTCTCCATCATCCCCTGGCCATATCCTTATACACGCAGAGGTACAGACCTACAGACAGGCTCTCTACCTACATCATCTACCTACACCCATCCACCTTTACTTACGTACGTACGTATTTTTCATCTCTCTCCCCCTCCCCACCCATACATGTGTGTATATATTTATACACGCACAAACATATAAAAAAAAAAGCTATAGTGTGTGTTTGTTCAGACACATTCACAACCCTTAAAGCAGGCCAGTGCTTTCTGCACCTGCCATGTATACGTGAACAACGTAATAAGCACAGAGATGTACAGAGAAGTAGAAGCGCATTTACACGTTGGTATGACCATATACACCTACATGAACACATCCAGCTACGCCATCCCCTCGTGCTGCCTGTGCCGATGTAGGCAAATACAGAGTGCTGGCTAAACGTATGTTTACTGCACAGCAAGCCCAACCTATAGCCATATTTACATGCTGCTGGATGCATGTACCCCATCGCTCCCAAAAATAAACACTGCTGACACATGCACAGCCTGTAGATGCCTTGCTGCCAACGGGCTCCTGAATCACCCAGCCCATCTTTAGCTCACAGATAGTGTTTTATGTGCATGCCAAGTTTATGTTTGTTTAGGTATTGCACTCCCCCACAGCCCCACCTCATTTGCCCTCCCCCTCAGGTTGTGTTGTTCTTTGGGATGGAGAACAAACAGTGCTGGCGGGACTGAAACAGTATCAGCAAAGGGCAGGTGAAGGCTCGCCTGTTGCTAGGGCATCCGTGTAGGCTGGGTGTCATATATCATTGTCCTGCTTTGTCTAGCCCCTGCTATCACCTGAAACACCTAAAGTTGAGTAAATAACAGCAACTGCTGAATCTACTGACATGTGTAAATGACGCCTAGGTAAGTACTGGCTGTGACGTGTTGACACTCATTACCCTGGTTACAAGCTACCATTTGGGTATAAATTCTTGATGTACTCAAAGCTGAGAAGAAATTTTTTGGTTCTGGTTATTGTGGCCGTTTCCCTGCAACGAGAGAGAACGGCACCCGGAAGCGTTACTCTGAACCCTGCATTGCTTCAGCCTTTGCTCCAACCAGGAGTGGTAGGGAAGACGCCTGTGATACTGTTAAGCTGAAACACAACTAGAAGGGTTAAGCAAATCAGTTCAGGATAGAGCTCTGCTGGAGCTATCTCTAGGGATTCCCCCCAGTTCAGAGTCCTGGATTTCAGCTCCAGAAACCTCCCTGGGAACGCATTCTACTTTCTGTTGTGCGTTTGTTTTACCAGCTTTACACTAGAGACACTTAGATTTAATAACTACTGCAGTGCTGCTAATAGTTTTGGCAAGTGGGCAAGCCACAGTCTGAGGCTGTGCCACGGCTCAGGTGTTTCCTTAGGCCGTGCTCTGGTGGAAGGCTGGCACAAAGACACAGCGCTCACAAGTGGATGTGGAGAATGGCTTCAGAGGAGGAGGGAGTAGTTTACTGAATGCTCTCCTCCATACTGCTATCTCTCTGGTTATTTGCCCTTTGGCTTTCAATATGCTGCACTGGCAATGGCTAAATTTTTAAAAAAAAATAAATTCATTTGAAGCTGCCAGGAATCAGGCAAAGCAGCGACTTCCTTGATACAGGAAGACTTTCACACAAGGCACTCATAAGAACAGGCATTTCCCCTTGGCTTCTTTTTAACCATAAGAACGCCCTTAGACTCCACTCAAGGCAAGCAGTAAGGCTCAAAAGACTACAAAAGTACAAAAAAACACAAACCAAAAAAGGGCCTTGACAATTAGATAAAAAGGAAAAACAAAGGGGAAGCTGCATCTCCAGACAAATATATATGTATAAAATCCTCTATATTAGAGTTTCTGTCCATTTAACTTGGGTCTATTTGGGAAAACATACTTCAAATCAGGCAGATGAGGACCTGCTTTCTGTTTTGTGTCATTTCATGTTTAGTGATTTAATTACCAATACATCTTCAGCATAATTCACAGGCTCTATCTAACTCACGCGATTCTTAGCCTGGACATGGGACAGACCACATGAGAAAGGTGATGGGGGGAAAAAAGAAAACTCACCTAGTCTGCCACACTCTTCTCGCTTGGTAAAATACTTGAAGCCGTTGGCTGCCCTTCTCTCCGCCTTCTCATGTTTTTTCACGTGCCAGGGCAGCTTGGTGGTGATGTTAGTCACAAAGTAGCAGCCGGGACGAAGACAGTGGTAATGCCCTCGCATCCTGAATTCACAGTGCTAGGGAGGAGCAAACAAGCAGGTTGCTTTAAGCATATCTAAACCAAGTGCACTCTCATCTGCATGCTACTAATGCTGTCCCTCCGAGACATGAGAGAGGCCTGAACTATTACTCTAGATCACATCCATTTTATCTTCTGCAAGCCACAATGCAAACTTGTTCCCTGTCGTGTATTTTGTATTGCTGTCATGTCTTCTGCATTGCACTATTCTACGTTGAAATATCCCAAGCCTAACTCGTGGCTTTCCCTGGTATTCATCATAGATTTTTATTTTATTTCATCTCGTGCCTCTTAGATCATTCTAGTTGCCTTGCCCACTTCACCCAAGTCAAAGAAACATAAAAGCAGTGTGATTTTCAATTTGATGGAAACAGATAATTGTGCTAGACCGTGTAATTAAGACGCTTCCATGGTTCTGTAGTTAGACCAGGAATGAAATGCTCAGCCTCACTTCCTAGTGGGTAGTCTACTTGCTCTTTCCCGTTCTTCTCCCGCTCAGGCTAGAACACTGCTTTTGAACTGCTCTTACCTGGTTCGGACAGAGACACTGCAGCGAATAGTAAGCAAACTGGTCTCGCACATTCACCAAATTATTGTTGGGGTTGATGTGGTCCAGGCAGTGGGATTCTGCTTTGCCAGAGGTTTTGCACACATACTTGCAGTTCCCAAAGAGACAGTGGAAGTGGAATTTGTTGGCGTATTTGCAGTCCGTTGCCAGGCAGGGATCACTGGAACACATCCAAAACGCAATCATCACCTTCACTCATTTCACACATTTGTTTCTTTGCCAAAATGTAATTCAAGGGGAGCCCAGCTGAAGCCTCTGTTCCAAACATGGCCTACAGATTTCCCATAGCCACCTTCCTCTTTAGTAAAATCGATGCTGGCAACACTACTGCAATTCCACCAAGCCAGTGCACTTTCTTGATTAAGGTTATTAAAATACAGCAATGCATGGTGGGTTCTGTAGTCTTTGAGGGCCACACTGCCAATTTAAAGTGCTCTCAAGATCTGGATAGATGTTGTTTCTGCCTGTGCTTACCTCA
>VZTV01001532.1:8592-19905 GCA_013400875.1 Anhinga rufa | reverse complement strand
ACTGCATTTATATTGACAAGAGGCAGCTCTGGAATGATTTTTTTGCTGCAAATATGAACCCTACAGTTAAACTTGTTATTAATCAGAATGAAATTTTACTGAAATAAATAATCCAAACTGAATTCACATACAATCTGCCTCACAGTCAGTCACTGAACTGCTCAATATGTGGAGACTTCACAATCCACGATCCATAACTGTGTTGCTCTAAGTAGCTTTGCAGCAGGTTTTTAGCTTCTTGATACAATTCAGATTGAATCTAAAAAAAGACAAAAAAAAAAGAGGTCTTGACAGATCTCAAGAATGATGGTTACAGAGATCTGTGGTCTTTACCACCAGCACGTAATATGCACAAGCACAAACCTTGCAGAAAACGATACCTACAAATCTTACGGTCCCCCCAGCTGATGACAGTAAGAGAAAGTGTTACAGACTCTAAACCCGTATTTTTTTAATATGTTTGGGCATTTATGGGGATGAGAGAATTGTTCTGTAAAACATTATTTTTTTCAGCACCTTTTCAGTTCCAATAATAACTTTACACAGAAAACAAACACTATCATTCAATGCAAATCTAAACACACAAATGGTCAAATAGCAAGCCATTTTACTTTTAAAGAATTTTTTGAATCATTTAAATAATGCTCTCTTGCATGTTCTGACAGGAGGAAAAAAAGAAAATTATATGTACTTTATAAAAGTTTAAGTTTCACGTAACAATTTTGGAAATAAAATGTATCTCCTGAACCAAGGAGAGGGAAAACCTGGAAGAGTACAGAGAAGTAAGGTGAGCCTGCATATTTCCAAGTACGGACAGAAGTGAGTGAACTGTGTTTACAGCAATCAAAAAAATCACAGTAGCTCCTTTAAGTACTTCCTCTGTATTTTTATACCACAAAGGAAAGCCTGGGACCTAATGCTGTCTTCCAATGAACAACTCCTACTTTCCTGCTCCTCTACAACACAAGAATCCTTCCACAAGGCTACACTGTGGCAGAAAAATACCCACATATGTATGAAACAAAATATAAAAAGTAAGTCTGAAAAAAACCGAACAAACAACCCCTCCCAACTCTTAATATGAAACTATCTTATGTGAGGAAAATGACCAGCAACCTCCACATGCTGAGAGAAAACACAGGAGACTGTCATAGAGAATGTTTCGAGATTAATTCAGTAGATAAATTTTACTTGAAAACTGCAATTTCAAACATTATCAGGCAAAGATTATAGGCCATAAAGGAGATCCACCTATTCTGGTGAAGTCTTCAGCAAAATAGAAAGTCACCCCTGGCTACCAAACCAGCTTTGAGAGTAGCCATTAAGAGACTCTTTACTAAAACTTCCCCCCCACCGGCCTCGTACCAGCTTACCTTAGCTTCATGGTACGTTGCAAGATGAAGCAAATCATTCCGTTCTGCTTCCTTAGCAAGCAATCTGAAACGACTAAACATTGCTGCCTTGCAAAGGCGACTTGCCATGTAAGTGCCACTTTTGAATGGTGAACTAGAGTCAAAATGAAAAAAGAATAATAAAACTCAGTAACAAATACATTACAGATATATTGCTTTGATCATTACAGGATTTTTTTCACTCTAATGCTTTGTGAATGTGATCATCTGATTCTACTTCCACTTTCAGTGAGCAAAGCTAATGCAAATCAGTGGCTGTGACAATTTAAACAAGCCAACCAAAAACACTTTTCAAACTGGAATTCATCTGAATTAGGATGCTAATTGATTTTATGTATTGTGAAATCTAATACTTTCACTACAACTAGGGAATAAAGGTATCTCAATTCAAAGAACTATCTAATTTTGTAACTTTAGAGTGAGATACCAAGATACAAGATCTCCAAAACTACATCTTATCATAGGATGCATTCACCTAACACAGAAGAGAATCTCTTGTGTGGGTAATACTGTAGCCTCCATGCATAGCTTAAAAAAAATTAACATTCCAGTGAACCAATACAAAACAATAGGGGTAACCATTATTTCCAACACAACGAAGAGAAATTCTAACCTTTCAGTGGCTTTTCCACTTAACCCATCCACAACCTCCAGTGACTTATCTGACAAAGACCAATTCAAGCTGAGAAACCTCTGTTTAAAGTCTGTCTGAATTCGGTGTGCAGCATTCACCAGGTAAATATGAGATCTGTTGACCAGATAAGGCATGGGAAGCTTTGATGTAAGTGCATCATCAACACGCTGTTTTATAGCTGTTTCTAGCCCTCTTGTATTCTTGCAATTTCCATTTCCTATTTAACAAAACAAGATCAGTCACATATAAGTACATCAAATTAAGGGAAAAAAAAAGCTAAGAATGCAGATGTTTCCATTGGTCTACATTATATGCATGCTTCTACACAAAATTAATGTTTGGAAAAATCAGTTCCAATATTCAGGTCACAGAACAAAAATGATTCCACAGTTTCTTCTCCAGAGGTGGCATTATTTTCATTGGATGCCTCCTTTTTGGAACAATTGGTCTTCATCAACTCTTTACATTCCTTGCAGAAGACACTATTAAAATAGAAGCTGCAACACAAACTTTGATGTTCTAGATTAGAAGATATGCTAGGGAGTTTACCCACATTATTCCATATTCAGCAGTATTTCAGAGTGCCCACTAAATAAACATACTTTGGTGCACAGCAATTCAAGGAATGGTCACAGAATTTCTATTAAATAGAAGGGCAATACATTATAGATTATTATGCTTACTTTGAATACCACGTAACTGAGCATAGCAGAAGTTTTCCTATTGCTTTTAAGTAAAAGTGCCCAAACTTCCTCAGAAGGAACAGGCAGGCATTCATCAGTTCTTCCAAGATCTTTTGGAGCACTTCAAAAACCTTGTTCTGTGTTTGAAGAGGAAAAGCTGCTACATCTTCAATGTCTGGGGAACTCAGACATCTGTGTACTAAGTCTCATATTACAAATACTGAGAGGAAGAAACACTTGAAAACCTTCAGGATAATACCCATTAATTTAATTCCATCAGATAAATAAAAGCTACTTGAAATGAGTTCTAATAATAGTACGGTCTTCCTGACTGCCTCAAAATCCTGAGAATTCATTATCACCTTGGTAATCCCTATTCCTCAACAAAACTTCTATTTGCATTAACACCAAGCTGGGGTGGCCGCGGGGGCACAGACCACGGACGCAACACAAAACTGAACAAAGACTTTCCAACAGAGCTTCTAAGATACCCCAGGGGGAAACCGAACATTTTCAGTTAAATACTGGCAGGTTCCCCAGCACTGCTCAATTTTACAGTTAAGCAACATTGTCACCTTAAAGTCACTATATTTGACTGAACTTGATATTTTCTCAATATCTAAAATTTGTTATAAAACAATGTTGAATTTCTTCTGTTACTCTAATACATAGTAAAGGAGGGCAATCCGGCAAGCTGAAACAAACCCACGACAACAAAAGAGCAAGCCCAAGTTTTACGTTAGGGCATTTCAAAGATGACTGAAAAAAAAAAATACACACTTAGTCCCTTTTCAGAAAAATACTGTCATTCTTTAAAGAATCATCTTGGCTTAGTTCATGTTTTACAAAATGTAATCAGACTGGAATATGAAAACATACAAAAAACCCACTGCCATTTGCATTAATCTTACCTACAAGAATGCTGTTGATATACACCGGTTCAATGAAGTGACTCAGCAACGCTCCCTGAATACCAACCACTTCCCACTTCGTTAATTTGTCACTAGCTGACATACTGCTTGCTCTAACGGTCTTGGGTGGACAACAAAGAGTTAGGTAAATCTTGCCTTCTATAGCAACATGGAGACTCAGTTCTTCACTAGTTTCATAAGCAGATATAGATTGTGGACTGAGATGTCTAAAGTGAGACAAGAAAATTAATCTCAGTGAGAAAGTACTCTAATCAGAGATTATGGTAAAGTGGTATCTAACACTGCTTCCCAGAAAACAATTATTAATAGATCTGGGCCTTACATTATGTTCAATGTTTGTAAGTTTTAGAACCACCACATTCAGCTGCTGAAGTGACTAGAATACTGAAACCACTATTAAAATAAGAAAGAGTAGCTCAACCTAATCTTAGCCATCAGTTGTGCAAACATTAAAAGAGATCAGCATATGCTGCAAACAAGCTTCCACTCTGTCTACTTACACTATCCAGAACTTACTCGGAGGCTGTTCATCTTGAGAAAAAGCAGCTGTAAGGTTGTTTGCCTCCTTTAAAACATAATTTACACTGTGAATCTTCAAAATATTTAAAACAAGCAAATGCAACACAGGGAGACAAAACAGTGATTGTTCTGAAGCAAAACATAGTTTTCCCCTTTAACTAAAGGGGGATAAGAAGTTGAAGCCTGAAGTTTTGAGCTAGCCCTCCCTAATTTTATCATAATTTATAATGCTATGATCAAAAGGTGCTTTTGCATTACTACATTATTATAAAGCAACCATTTAATTTTGGCTCAAGTAACATACTACCGCCTGTTAACAAGTGATCATATTTTGCTACTCGAAGGATTACTTGCAAGTAGCTCCCTTCTAAAAACTATCTTTAAGTAACTCTATACATAAGCAAATCTGCTGCATTAGAAGAAAATACTTCCCAGAGTTTGTCTTAAGAGAGCACACACCAGAACGGACAAAATGCAAGAGAAAAAGTGCTGAATCTGTAATCCATCAACTATTGCAGAGTAGCTTACGAACCACATCCAGTCTCATCAACCGCCTCCTTGTAAGAGCAGGCTATGACACTGAAAGCAATCTAAAACCTTCCGCAATTCTAACAGGAGGGGCTCCCCCACTCAGCACAACTTGCAATGAACTGGCTGTGACTTCCAGTTCACGAGTCTGCCTTCCGAGCACCCCAAACACAGCATGAACCCAGCCAGCTGTCTGGTATATATGAAAAAGTTATGACTGTATGACTTTCAGGGACATTATTCCTCTGCACCACTATTAGGCACAAAAAATAATGCTCTTAACTTGGTAAACAAGTGACTGCTGCTGTTAAATGTCAAAACTACTAAAAAAAATGACGTTCAGAAATTTAACAAGAGTTAAAAGTATAAAGATAAGCATAGAAGTATATTTGTTCCATAAAGTTTCTCTCATTACCTTTTTTCTACAAAGCAGAGCACGAGCCCATAGTTTTCAATTCAAGACTTTTTATACGCTAGTCCTGTGGTACAAAGGATGACACTAAGTCACCACAACCACTTGCTCAGTGGTGAAACTAATGATTTATTAGTATTTTAGTAGTATCTTGGGAGGAGGGTTAACAGGTAAGCAGATATATGTAATAAACAAAGCATCGTCCTGAAGCTATAACCCATGTAAAAGTTTTTTGTACTGTCATGTGGAGCAGTATCTCATACACTTACCACTCCCACCCTGTACATTAATGCTTCCAAAACATGAAAAAAATTCAGAACATCCACCCCACAATCTTAGAAATGTGCAACAATGCATATTTTCCAGACTCAAAAGGTGTTTGTCACTGCAAACAAATTAATCGTCCACTACAACATCTCTGAAAATACCAAGGTACTTACACCTGTGATTTTAACTGAGCGGTTCCTTTTGGAAGCTGATTCATGTAGAGAAAGATAGTTGTATTTGGCTTTAGGGTAAGCAGCTTTGAGCCTGGTGCTGTGCAAAATATGGATTTCTCTGTCCTCGCTGGATTTTCATTATAGAACAGCAAAAGGTGTCTATAAAAATATCTAAGAGGAAGTGTTAAGTAACAGTAAATGTGAAAAACCTTACTTTGTTTACAAATACATGGACATTTCGCATTTAATTCACACGATTTAAAAATAATCCAGAAGGTACTAGCCATAAAATGCAAGTGCACTTATATTTACATTTCCAAAAGTAAAACCAAGAAGAATTGGCTGCAAGAGAACTGCTAACTATTTGTACACACATTCTCACCTAAGTAGAGAACGTCTTGCAATAACGATGGCGTGGCTGTCATGCAACACTCTTCCACAAGGTTGAAAGCACTGACTGTAATTACATTCCCCAGTTCCTAGAGCTACAACTTCATGCTCTCCACCTAAACAGAAAACATTTATTTTTACACGAGTGTGGTGAGTTAACCTTGTCTGGCTGCCAGGTGCCCACCAAGCTACTCTCTCACACCCCCTGTCCCCCAGCAGGTTGGGCTCAATGATCTTAAAGGTCTTTCCAACCTAAATGATTCTATGGAAAAACAAAATTAAAAAATTCATAGGTCAAGATGAGGACAGGGAGATCGCTTACCATTTATCATAATGGGCCAAATAAACTCAACTTGGGGAAGATTCATTTAATTTATTGTCAATTAGAGTAGGATAGTGAGAAACAAAACCAAAACTTTCCCCCTTCCTCCCAGGCCCAACTTCACTCCTGACCCTTATACCTCCTCTCCTCCCTGCCCGAGAGGCACAGGGGTATGGGGAAGCACCAGTTCCTGACACTTAGTCTCTGCTGCCTCTTCCTCCTCGTGCTCCTTCCCTGCTCTGACATGGAGTCCCTTCCACAGGATACAGTCCCTCGTGAATCACTCCAGCGTGGGTCCTTCCCACAGGCTGCAGTTCTTCAAGAACTGCTCTAGCATGGGTCCCCCACGGGGTCACAGGTCCTGCTAGAAAACCTGCTCCAGCCTGGGCTCCTCTCCACAGCCCACAGCTCCTGCCAGAAGCCTGCTCCTGTGCGGGTCCTCCACAGGATGCAGCTTCCTTCCGGGCACATCTGCCTGCCCTGGCCTATACTGGTCTATGCAGCCTTGCTCCATTTTGAGACACCACAAGGAAATGCTTACCTAAGTCTTGAACATTTGCACGATTGTAGCACAATTATACATGTGACAGAGCCATCAGAACAGAGTATGTCGACTGAAAGCTACCCTTTACATTTATTTACCAGATCAGAACTGCGCTAATCAAGGCTGTCCGGGAACGCAAACAGCCCCAATCCCCATGATTGAAACAGACTTGCCTTTTTCAATGATGAAGGCAGCCAGTGAACTGCCACATCTTTGGTACTCAGGATGTTTGGCAGTCAGGCTGTTAAATACTTCTTCAAGTGTTTGTGAAAGCTTTTGATATGCAAGATGTCTTCTTTCTAAATAAAACAATAAAAGCCAGCAAGACACAAATTTGCAGGGTGGGGGGACGGGACCAGACATGATCAACCATGTGCCAAATTATAAATCTGAACACATGGTAAAGGCACTAATAGCAACACACTCTTTTGGGATTCTGATGATTATCAGGATGGGCATGAATAAATAACAGACAAGAATACCTCAACACTTTATGCTTTTGTTATTCATGATAATATATCAGGGATCTGGATCAAGGTTGATCCCCTACCACACATAGTATTTCACGTAAGGACAGAAATACTGTTTCTATTTCTGTCACCAATTCACCACTTAAATTCAAGCAATTTACTGAAATTGTGTCCATTTGTAGAACCGATGGTCAACCTCCTACTTTAGTGACGCTAATTCTTACAGCGTTCTTCAAACAGAAGATGTTTAAAACAACAGTAACTTCACAGAGATCACTTGTATTAAAAGAAGATTTTTTTTAAAAAAAGCAAGCATTTGCTGGGTAATTTGAATCAGTAGAGTAAAACAAGACCATTCCTTACCAAAACAGGTCCTTGAAGCACAACCAGAGTTTGCCAGAGTTTGGGGCTCAGCAGGAGTACAGGGAGAATCTAAGAATTTAACAGAATTTCAAACTGGGATGGACATTCCAAATTTTAACACATGGATCTCACGCTATTTCCAGGAAGTGAAAGTTTCTAATTCTCTAAGAATTTTCTTTTCTGATTTTGGATGCCCTTGTAAGCATAGAACTGTTTAGGCAGCAACCCTTAAAGGAAGATAAACATTACGGTAACTGAATTCTTCTGAAAGTAGTAACTCTCTGCATTGAAGCCTTTTAACCATAAAACTTTGAAACCACTTAGGATCAACTTCATATCGCTGTTACCTAGTGAGTAGCAAATCAAGTGCAATGGCAACAAACAAATTAATTCCTTCAGTATTCTCCACTCTGTGCTACAAACTGATGCAACTCCTAATACACAAAAGACAAGGGAAAAAAACGGTTTCAGAAGCATACGACAAATAGCTCTACCCAAAGGATTCCAGAAAACTGACAGAGGTCCTGATACAGAAGCATTTAATAGAATCACACAGAAATTTTGCACAGGAAACCTTTAAGCCGAGCTTTTCAAGTTCTGATTAGGTGTTGCTAGAATATTTACCTGACTTTTCAGAAGCCTTTGCCCCTGTATACTCCAAGTTAAGTAGCTCATCAAGAGCCAGTTTAGCTGCATTTGATCTAGATTCCTTCTTGTTTTTTCCCAGTCCAGTCTTGTAGCATACACCATCTACCACAGCACAGAAGGCAAAATAAGGCCTTATGATATTGCCTTTAAAGGAGCAAAAGAGCAGACACAATTAGTGAAATTATTTTAAGGTACTTTCATCCACGGCTTGATATGCTTATATTAATTCCAATTACAAGTACAAGACAAAAAGACAGTTTTAGCAAAATACAACTCAAACCTTTCACCTCCACAAGAATTTTGGCGGTTTTCACTTTATGCACTTTTCACAAAGTTCTGGTAGCAGCCAAAATTTTATACAATTCACCTGGTCAAATTCTGTAGTAATTAGTTATGAGACACAGCTGTGTAGACAATAAAAGGGCAGCCCCAAAGTAACCTATGTGGAGGGCAGTGCAATCAACAGTAAAAAAATTCAGCTGTGTTAGTGCCATCAACACTAACTGCAGAAATTCAGACCACCTCAAGGATAAGCAGATATTATTTTATTTAAGAAAGTAAGTACTTACCTGCCACACTAGTTTCTTTCAATTCAAGTTGTACATGGTGCATTTGTGCAAACTGATGCAAGGCAGATACTGGGTTTATTAGTCCCTGTTCATATCTTGCAATAAACTCCTCTAGGTCTTTCTTCAGAGGAAGTGCTGACAATGGGGGTGCATAGGCTGCTTTCGGAAGAAAAGATTCTGAAACAAAGTTAAGAAAGTAACTGAGCACGCTCTCTGACAGTTTAGATCTGTTTACAATAAATGCTTTTAAGAACAAAAAGCAAAAACCTTTACTCTGGAGCAGTATTGCTTTGTACTGAATCCTACAACAACAATACTAGCAATTCTGAAACAGTGCGTACTTCCTATTTTAAAAGCATCAAAGCTTTTGAGACTAAATCCGTTAACCTCTGAATACAGACAAGATATCACAGGTAAATACAACATATATTCCTCCCTCCCCTCCCTTGCAAACCAGCGATCAAATGAAAGTTGCTGATGGCAGGTTCAAAACAATGGGGGATGTGGTTTTTTCCACACAAAACTAGGAAGCAGTGGACCTCCCTATCATAAAACACTATAAAAGTTTTAGCAACCACACACATTATTCAAAGAGCAGATAACTCTTTCAAAGAAAAAGAAACCCACCCACAAAGAGCTGCCGAGTGCAGAGACAGCACCTCTGACTGAGGTGGCCAGGACAGAAGACAGGGAGAGCTGCACTGCACACCCACCCTGACCCAGCAGGTCCCCTCCATGCCCATGAGTAACCACACCTGGAACCAGGACAGCGGGTGGGTGGGTATTTCATCTGTCCTAGCACAGCACCCTTATGCTTTTTGGAGAGCAATGTGAAGCAAGTTACTCAAGTCATAAGAGACTTCTATAAATTCTGAGAAGTAGTCCTTAGGCAAACCCACGCTTCCAAGTTTCATTCAAAAGACAAACTCTTCCAAGGAGCACGCTGTAGACATTGTCTTTGACTTGGAGATCTCCTAGAGAATAACCAATTAACACTTCCTGCAGCATCTACTGAGAAGCATTGGTGTGTCCCTTCAGTTTTAAGGGAAAGAATGAAGTCTTTTTTCCCCTGTATCAACTCTAGGATGGATGGAAACTTCAGCTGCAGGGTTGCTGTATACTCAGGCACAAGTATCTCCCAGCCAAGCAGAACTAAAATAAACTGTTACCACCAAGTCTCATGAACAGGTGCCTTTACCTCAATACAGCTACTCGAAAAGGCAATTCAAAGTACACCCTGGGATGTCTGGAACTGCAGTTAAAACTTTTCTCAATGTCTCTAAAAAAATTCAGGCAGCAGTACATATCCTATATTTTGGCAACCCCTACAGCACTGTTAATGTGTAACTTGTAATTTATAGTTATGAAACGCTGCAGCCTACATAGCCCACCCTACAACAAACCTCTTACTCTAACAAACTTCCAGTACTAAGGGACGTAGGAAGAAGAGGAACAAGTTCAAGCAGGTGCTAAAGAAGTAATTTAAGAAAATACAGTGATAAGAAAAAGCAGCAGAGGGTTGCAACCTTTCAAAAAAGAGAAAATCATGAAGTTGACTTTCACTAGCATTAGCAGTGTATTTTAATAGCAAATCCCAGTGTATAAGCTTTAGACTATACCTGGATTTTGCATCACCTTTGGTACACTGCACCTCTCAGAAGGTGGAAGTTTTGGCCTTACAGTCAGAGACCGAGAGAAACTCTTTGAAGGTGGCTGCCTAGGAGCCCGAGCTGGCAACGTTTTCTTTTGTATGGGGTCAAAAGCAGGTATTCCAGCACTCTGAAACCAGCCATCGCCGCTGGCCATTTTTGATCAACCTAAGTAAGTTGGAAGTTACGAGACGTTAAAGGCACGCTGCAAAGTGCAGTTTTCTTAGGTCAGCCGCCTCACAGGAGCACTACAAACACCCCCCGCCCTGCTTCCCTAGGCTGGGGGCACAGAACCAGCCCCCGGCGTCCCCCCACTCCCTCCCCTTTCCCAGCTGGCTCCACGGTGCTTGAAGCCTCTTCGGTTCCTTTAGCGCCCTTTAGAGCCCGGCTTCGTGCGCTACCCCTCCTCCTGCAGCCGGCTGCAGGGACAGGACGGCACCCCCGGCGCCTCTCGGGGGAGCGGGGCAAAAACCGTAGCAGCAAGGCTCTGGTCCCTGCCAGGCTTCCAGGAGGGGCTGGCGCTGAGAGCTTTGCTACCTGCTCTCCTCTCCTCCTCGTGTGCTGTGAGAAAACCCGCACCGGCGGGGCTGACGCCCGGTGGCGGCGGGCTGGCGGCGCACGCCTGCGGTGAGAGGAGGGGGGGGCCGCGGGGGCCGCGCGGGCGTTCCCCACGGCCGCCCCGAGGGGACGGGCTCCAGCGGCCGAGGAGAGGGCTCGCCGCCTGGCAACGCCAGCCCCCGGCTGCGGCGGCTTAGGGGCGGAGGCGCCGCCGCGCAGCGCCGCCATTTTGCGGAGGGA
>VZTV01001531.1:0-63159 GCA_013400875.1 Anhinga rufa | reverse complement strand
TTCTGCCCCCACCCTTTTTATTTTTTTCTAATTGCCAAAGGAGAAGAGGAGCTTTCAAAGGATTTAGCACAAATGCCTGGCAGGGAATCGTTGCTGCGGGTGGCTGGGGGTGACACAGTAAGAAGGAGAGGGGAGGAATGGAAAGGAAGGGCAGAGCAAACACTTTCATCCCCATTGTTTCCATTCCAAGGTGAATCCACACGTTTCTCCACACCCACTTTTCTTTATGTTTTCCAGATGCCTCCTGCTCTCTACCAGCTCTTCCATATACTCACACATGTAAGGATACTCACATATAAGGATGCCCTTCCCCAGACATCCTCCCTGAATGCCTCATGACCACAAAATCCTGTGACCCCGTGCCATTCTCCCACAGCCTCTCATTATTAATAATTATTGCCCAAGTTACTAAACCTTCTCCTTGGTGTTCATATCTCGAAGGGCAATTCTAACCTGTCTCGCTAAGCAGCACTCACCACTGAGCCAGGAAACCTGGGCTAAAGAAGATGCTCATAGTCACACCAAATACTTCTGATAGAAACAGGAATCTCATTCCAATATCCAGGGCCACATCCCCACAGTGAGCTCCTCCTGCCAAGCCCAGCTGCTGTCTGCAGCATCTTCATCCCACTTGCAAGAGCACCAGTTTCAAGAGCCTCAGCACTTCCACAGAAAACACTCTCTGGTATTCAAAATGTTTATTTTAGAAATGTTTTGGTTTATCTCTAAGCACAGATTAATTTCCAATTTATTTCAGCAAAAGAAAAACCAAAACACAAAACAAACAAAGAAAAAAGACCCCACCTGACTTGGAAGCCTAAAAATAGACCTGCATATTGCAAATAGTGAACTGTCAGGTAAAGGTTGCGGATTGAAGGTTCAGATGAAAAATGTGTTTGCTTTTCCTGCTTCAATACTTTCCTGCTGTTATCACTGTACAAATAAGTCAGCACACGCTAATTACTTTGATGGCAATTTCCTGGGAGCTTGTAGTTAAGCATCAGGCCAAATTTATTCCCAAGCATCACAGACTAGTCCTCCCCATGCACTCCCAAACAAATAAACAACCCAGTTGCCAAATCATCCCATCCTTTCCTTCCTTGCCGCAGACCCAGCGCTGCCAGTGTGGTCCCATTCCTGACTCCAACACTGGCTGCAGATCTGCCCTGAGCAACACGTCATCGTTCCCAACAAGCCCAGCAAAAGCCAAGATGCTAACATAGAAGATGGGTCCGGCCTTATCTCATTTGAGGTGTTCAATGTATGGACAAACTGTGGATCCCAAGCAGAATCTGTGCAGTAAAAAGTGCTTAATCTTGGAAGCTGAGAGTACAAGTGCCTTTTCTGCAAGGCACATGCATTATGACAGAAAGGATGCGAAGGGAAACGTCTGTGAAGTGTTTTTATAAGGCACTCAACAAACTAGTCTCAAGCCCCTTTTAGCCCAAAACCATCCCACAAGGCTCACAGAGTTTATATTCATGGCTGAACTACATCAAAGAACTGCCTAAACAATGCCTGTGGTTTCTGCTGGGTTTTTTTTTTCCCCTACTTGGTATTTATACAGCCACGGATTTGCACTATAATTCGGTCAAATGCATTAGAGCAAAGATGAAGGGATGAGAGAGGAGAGGAAGAAAGTGCTGTTACCTGTGTTACATCCCAAACAGCACTGAATATCTGTATAAACCTTTGGTGCATCCCCAACCCTGATGCGGTCTGTTTGCTGAACAGGCAATAAAACCCCAGCATCCTCCTTTGTGGGTTTTTTCAGCCTTTCAGTGTTTTTTTTGGGGATGGTTGGCTTGCTCTGGATTTATTGCATTATCATTCCTTTCTGCTTTCACTGTGCGGCAAAGGGTTAAGCGACCTTTCAGATCCTTCCTGGATGCAACTCCATGCGTAAAAAGAAAGCTTCCAGCCCAGTGAAAACAACTTGAAAGAAGGGCAGTGACCCAGCCACAGGCTTAAGTTTCGGGTCACAACACCTCTGCTCAAAACCATCCGTCTTCCTCTGGCCACAAGTCTGCAACGAGCCACTTCTCATTAGAGCGATTCATATCCAGGATTTATAGGAAAACACCTTTTTGGGACTTAGCTGTTGTTAGCATCTTCTCTTGCACGTGGGATGAGATCTGTGAGCCAGCAAGGGACACAGCAGGTATGCGCTGATGCAGCATCCCCTTGCATCCAGCAATAAGTGCCAAAAACACACGGGCCATTAGGAAAAAATAAAATAAAATAAAAAAATCCAAACCTTCAATAGTGAGCTTTGGTTTCATTTACTCTCAACTTCTGCAAGGGAAACTTCTCAAGGAAATGGGTGTTTATAAGCCCTGTCAACCTGGACACATGCACACCACATTGCGCAGCAGAATCAAAGCCATTTGGCTAGCGCAGGAGCATCACGCTGCTCCGTTAAAAGCCCTGGATCAAAGAAAAGAGAAGGTTTGGTGTTACTGCACACTGTGCCAGGGGAAATGGTGCGTATCAGAAATGCCACGTGCTAGAAGCAGGCTGCAGAGGAGAAGGATGTGCCTCCTCTCCCCTCTTCCAAAAGGGGCTCCCTCGGGCTGGTTAGAAATAATCACCTGCTGGACCACAGTATTTGGGATCATAGAATCATAGAACGGTTTGGGTTGGAAGGGACCTTTAAAGGTCATCTAGTCCAACCCCCCTGCAGTGAGCAGGGACATCAGTGACTCCATCTCCACACTGCAACAAGGATGCTGGCAAGCAACCCACTGCTGAGAAAACAGCCAACAAGAAGTTCAAAATCCAGCTCCACACCAGCCATACAGAAACACGGCTGCTAGGAGAGGGATCTTGGCTCATATGGGGCAAGAAGGACAAAAAAGGGCAATGTGGGCATCCAGTCTTGAGCCTGGCACTCGGAGCAGCTCCTTCCAACCTCACACCTACCAGGGGTGGTCTTGCTCCAGACCAATGCTGATAGAGAGTATCAGGATGGGATATAAATATGGCAAAAGATGAGGATGTGGAAAGAAATACTGAAAACTCTCCCAACCTCCACCACTTTGTGCTGTTAACTCTAAAAGCAAGAGTGTAAAGGAACAAACTGTGTGTGCAGGTACTTGGGTGCGGAGACTTTTCCATTCATCATCATCAAGCAAACTGCCCCGGGGAGCGGGGCAGAGTGGAGAGGCAGAAAGCCCAAGGACGTTCCTGGTTCAGCTGCAACTCCCAAGGTTTCGATGTGATTACGCCTATGACTCTCCCCCACAAGCTTTTTGGCAACATGACCAACCCATGATATTTTTTCCATTTGTTCCTCCCTCTCAGCCGTGCCAGCACATGCCGGTTTGCCATGCAAGACCACAAACTGGATTGGAGAACCGAATCTACAGGATAACAACCTGAGGGAGAGAAAAAAATAGAGTCATGTCAGCTGGATGGGTTCCCCATTGCGAGTGGGTTCAGCGACATCCTTTGCTGTTGGCAGCCTGAAATGGTTCTGGGTGCAGCAGTGCAGAAGGATGCCTGGATTTTACAGTAACGCTGCTCGGCTGCTGAAGGAATTAGCAACCAAACATGGCCACAGGCTTTTTTTTTAGTGACTTTTATTTGCACTATCCAAAAACTGGACTGAATTTATCTAAGTGGTCCCATTTCTCAGCTGACTGGCTTACCGTACAATCCCACAGCACTGGAGGAACCAGCTAGAAATATCAGCTGCAAACCCAAGGCAAACTATTTCTGACTAGGTACTAAAGAGTAAAACCCATGGTTGAAGCTTGGTATGTACCGGGGACAATGCAGGCATGAGCTAAAATGCCATCAAAGGACACAACAACTTCACCAGTTTCCCTGACCAACAAGCAGTGGAGGAGTAACAAGATGTGGATCCCTTCAAGTGCAGTTATCTTGTACAGCCTTGTATATATTCATGTGGGACAGACATGCATTTTTATTTTATTACTTGCTAAAAGTATTCATGCTATGTCCCAAAAAATGTAAAGATGTCCTTTAGTGCCCAGAAAGGCACATCCTGTGGGAAAACGCAAAAACCTGTGTGCTTTGCCTCTGCAGCCAGCTCTGAGACTGATGCATCCCACTATCAAAGAGCAGGCACAGGCAGGGTCTGTGTTAATTAGCAATGGCCTTTAAAAAGGCCCTGAGCCACCCATTTTCAAAGGAATTTATAACTGCACAGCGTGGGTGCTCAGACCTCCCCTCCATGCACACAACCATCCCTTTGCTGCCCATGCCACCGCGTGCTGGGTCAGCCCCTGTCCTCCATGCCCACAGCTCCTGCTGCTCCATACTGAGGCCGGGGGATGCCCTGCACCCCACTTGCCCCTCCGCGTTAGCTGGGCTGGGGATTGCCCTCATAGAATCATAGAATGGTTTGGGCTGGAAGGGACCTTTAAAGGTCATCTAGTCCAACCCCCCAATAAGCAGGGACATCTACAGCTAGACCAGGTTGCTCAGAGCCCCGTCCAACCTGACCTTGAATGTTTCTAGGGATGGGGCATCTACAGCCTCTCTGGGCAACCTGTTCCTCCTCCTCCTCAGAGGAGACAAGTGAGCAATGCACACACTCTACCTCTTAAAAGCACCTGAGTCGCTCTGGTTGCTGCACTCTGATGGACCTGAAGTATGAGTGACGATGACGCAGGTCAGTGGGAAGAAGTGAGGACAGGACCGTGGCTTTTCACCCAGTAACCCCAGTAATGCTGGCTGCTGCCAAGCTAGGAACCATTCCCGGGCGGCTTCTGAAGCCTGGCTCTCTCCACTTGGTTTGGAGAGGGCAGAACAACTCACTCCTTGGCTCTGGCACTCATCACCACCGCTCTTTTTCTAGCAAAGTACCCAGTTTGGGCTTTTGAGCTACCCCAGGGCCACAAGCTCTGGGAGAACCCTGGAGGACAGCAGCACCAGAACTGGGGCCCATGACTTCTGCCCTGGAGATGACTTTCACCACCACAGAGTGCATGAGGAAACTTGGGACAAGGGGTGAGACCCCCAGCTCAAACCACAGAGCGGCTCCGATGGGGCACCCACCCAGAGGTCCAGCAGAACAGCCCCGCGTGCGCAGGAAGGGCTTGGCCACCCAGGGCATTGCCGCCATGCCGATGTTAATCACTGCTCTGCGCCATCCAGGGCTGCCAGCCAGGGCAAGCACCGGTGAGAACAAGCCCTGGGAAAGAAACCCAGCTCTGTGTCCTGGCTTTGCAGCCCGGCTGCTATGCAGTGAAACAAAACGAGAGGCACAGCTCACCCTCCCCAAAGCATACGCCCTTCCTAATGAGAGTCGACCCAGGAGCTATGCGGGAGTCGCGCCCATTCCCAGGCAGGCTTCAGCGCCACTGAGAGCCAACGCTGGAGCCAGGCAGCCTCCGAGAAAAGAGACACAAGTTGGAAATTTTGCTTTGATGCCGGCTCGCCAGCCAGCCCTGGCACCGGGGAGGAGGAGGAAGGACTGCCGGCGCTCGCCCCGCTCCCCTGCATGTGCGTACATGCGGGATTCAGCTCAGCCGGAGATCCCAGGAGAGGGATGCAACAACCGCTGAGCAAGTGCGGAGTCATCAGCTGTGCCCTGCCTGACCGGGCAACACGCAGCTGGCACAGTCCAAGCTCCCACACAGCAGCTGAGCACCCGCCGCCAGACAAGAAAGCCTGCGGAGGAGGGCTGGCGCAGCAAGGATGCTGTGAAAGGATCGCGTTGCACCACGGCGCATCACCCTAAGATGTCGGTAGGAAAAACTCCATTATCTGCAGCTAAATCTGGTCAGAGCACAGTGCCAGGACCTCTCTTCTCACCCCAAAGAGGTTATATTCCAGGAGACACAAATGTTTTTTATCAGCCTTGTTCTTGCTGTTAGCACAGTAATGATGTCAAGCATCACCCAGCAGCAACAGCAAGGTTCAGGGCCTTGCAGTAACCACACTCTTGATCTAGCTCTAGAAAACCGATGGTAGCAATGGGATCAGAAGAAATACAAAGGTGATATGATGAAAAAGATTTCCCAATTAAAATTCCTGACACTTGCATCCCTTCCCTTCCCCCACCCCCTCCTGTATCTCTTTTAATTCTCTTCCATAGATCTCAAAGCACTTAAGAGACTACTTAAACGCTGTTAGCATTGTCATCCCAATGGAGAAAGTGCAATTCAGAAAGGTTGAGCAACCCATCCAACATTGCCCAACAACCCCGCTGGGAGAGGAGAAGGCAGGACTGGTTTAGCACAAGCCTATCCATCCCACCACGCTGCCTTGCCGCAGGGTACGAGTTACCGGCAGGCGAGCCGGGGCGGTTGCGTGGCACAGCCATATTTCCCAGGGTGGGGTGTGCCCCACCGTCACACAGGGTGGAAAGCAGTGGCCACTATCCTTGCTAAGAGGATAGTCCAATATACATGACTTGTTTCTTTTCTTCTTTCCCCTCCGCCCCATCAGGAATGAGGTGTTTTTAAAGCTTAGGAATGCTGACTTTGTAGAGGGAGCAAGGGCTGGTAGAGGAGGTGGCAGGTGTGCCTCAGTTTCCCCATCCATGAAATAAGATTGATGCCTGCAGGTGTTTGCAAGCAAAAAACTACCAAAACTGGCTGAGGATTTCTGTTCTGTTACCACTGTCCAATCCAAAACCCTCCATGTCCAAGGTCCAGGTTAAACAACTATGTGCCAGGGTGACTGGGAGAGGGCATTTCAGAGAAACAGCAGACACATGGTGTGGAGTGGACCTCAGTGTACAGAGTCCCTATCAAAGCAAACAGGACCTCAAGAGTTGCCCAAAGGTTGCAAAGCTGGATCTTTCCAGCAGCAGCAGACACAAAGCCACAAAGAGGCTGCAGCTGTGATGGTGCCACTGTTTGAGTGACAATTTGAGCCACTGGTACAGGTGACCATGGAGGTCATGCAGGTCCACCATGGTCAGCAGGTCCACCCTGACTGGAGGACCACCAAGATGTAAGATGAAGCAAAGCATTTCTAGTTGCCTTATGTATTCTCCAGCACGCTGTCAAGCAACTGCTTCTTCTCAGTCCAGGGCAGTGAATGTGCCAGGTGGAGAGAGCAGCCAGAAAAGTCTCTCACTGTGCCACAGACTTATCTTCTCTTCTTTAACTCCTCCACACTTGCTCTAGTGACCCCATCTTGTCAATCCCATCCTCTCACCTTCCTCATATTAATTCATCTGGCCTTCTTGTAATCTCTTAAATTACCATATAATTAAACAATTAAAGGATTATCATCATAGCAACTAAAGATGATGTGTCCAAAGGTCTCACCTCTAGAGAAGTCCACCAACTTGACCAAGAAGAAACTGGACAGGAACTATCTACCACCGATACCCACAACCAAAAATGAGCCTGGTACAGAGCATGGCAGACCACCTCTGCCCTAGCTCTCGCTGCACAGCTACAGACCATGGGCATGAAGCAGTTTAGTGGCTGGGCCTAAAATCCAGAAGCTGAGTAGCAAATTACTGCACCTGAGCATCCCAAACATGGGGCTGCTACACAAACCTCTTTACCGCTCAACTCTCCATCACCCAGTCCTGCCAGGAAAGAGGTTTTAACTAAAATGTCACAGTACAACAAGTGCAATTGATACACTCTGTCCAAATTCATCCCAGCTGTTGAAGCACAACTAATTTTATCTTGTCTTTTAGGCGCGGGCTGTCTCCTCTTTGGTGCTGTGCAGCATGAGAAACCTTGGGGTTCACAGCTAATGGCTGGTCCCCACCTAATGGCCTGGATTAGGCTGCTTCCATTCTCATAACAGACCTGCCAAAACAGCATCCTTTAAACACAGACCTTGACACTATCTTCAGTAAAACCTTCTACGTGTCTCTGTGGCTCAAATTCAACCGTACCAGCTTCTGTTAGCTCGACAGTGCTATCAGATCCACACCACTCACTTCTGCCAGCAAACTCTCCAGCCTGTGTATCCGCAGCTAACACATAATACTCGTCTTTGCATTATGGATCCAGCATTACTGGCTTCCCCAGCTTCCCAGGCCCTTTATGTGAAACTCCAGCAGTGGAGCCGAGAGCAGTGACAGCAGCAGCTGCCGCAAGCAGCCGGGTCATGCACAGCACCACATTCCTCCCCTGGGAATAGACAGCGTGAATAAACCTAAAAGCCGATTTTATTGCATCTTTCAAATTCTTAACAAGACAACAAAAATTACTGCTACCTTCTTTTTTTTATTTCCCATTTTTAAAGTGACAAGACTTTTAAAATTATTAGTTAATTTTTAAATGCTAGGGTATTGTTAGATGCATCTGGACATGGTTAATCAGAGGCACTAAAGAAATAATAATAAAAAAGGCAAAATAAATTTCCCAGCAGGATACAGAAGAGTTAGGCAGTGACTGTCCTGCTCCTCCCTGCCCAGACTCGAGAGTAAAAGAACATCCACCCATCTCGCTGCCCATGCCAGCCGTGGAGCAGCGCTGTACAGGCAGGGCAGCCTGGGACTTGCAGGACAGGCTCTTTGGGAAGGAGGTAGGAGCCATTCAAACCTCACTGGAGGCCGTTTGCAGGGCTGAGGGCTTGCCAGCGAGGAGGTGCCAGCAGGTTTCCTCTCCCTGGCAGAGCTGGTACCAGGAACAGCACAAAAGCCTTTTTGGAAGCAGGCAGCTGCCCACAGCAGAGGATCCTGGGAAGCGGTGTGAGTGCGGGATGCAGGGCAGGATGAGGGGTACGGGAAGGACAGCCTTGCTCTAAAGCACCAACCTAAGCTCTTTCCCAGCTCCAGCCATCCTTCCCAGCACTGAGCCACACACATCTACGCAGAGTGGCAGAGTGCCAACTCAACAACTCAAGAGGTGCAATTATCATTAAAGCCAAGCAGGCTGGAGCAGGGGAGAGGAGATGCCTCCCCGCCAAATGAATAGGTTTAACACTGCTCACATTCCTGCATTCCTCTGCCGCTGTGTAGTGAATAAACCCTCACAAACTGCTAAAAATGAGGTGGTTTTGGTTAAGCCGTGCGAGTGTGCGGGTGTGTGTTTTGTAACCTTACACCTTTGCAGACAGAACCCTGCTATGTTTGTAATCTAGGAGCTGAGGTTTCCCAGAGCTGGCTTGTGTAACCAGGCAGAGACGTCAGCACATGCCTGTTTTATGGGAATAGCATCCCCACCACAAGTGTGCGGAGATGGGATAGAAGGTGCGTGGAGCCAGGCAGGCACCTCGCTGGGCAGGGGTGCTGCATGGGTCCCTGACCAAAGCACACACACAAACTCACTTATGATAATGTTACAGCCAAAGCTTCTCACTATCTGCACCGGTTTATCTGCAGAGGATCTGGAAGCAATAGTATTATTTATTCATGTTTTTACTGAAAAAATCAGTGGCTCCTTAGCCAAAGGTCAGAATCCAAAGGTCCCTCTGCTTGGCCTTGGCTCCTCAAACCTGCACCACCTCTTGTCTCTTCAGAAACTCCAAAAACTCTCCCTTCCTACCTCTTCATCATTCTCCAGTTCAACTTCAGGCTTCGCTCCCCATGGGCCCTGTGACTCCAGCCATGGTCCTTCTCCACCTCCCCTTCTCCTCCACTAGGAACACACATCTAGCCCTCCTCCTCACAGACTCTCCTCTCTACTCCAGACTGGTCTCCTTATGTTTAAAATTAAATCTCAGGGCATCTTTTGGATGCTCTTTCATCCAGTATCCAAATCTGCCCTTGCCATCAAAGCTCTTATTTTCCTACATCACAGCTAACTCAACTACCTTTCCCTGAGAAATATAACTGCTCCTGACCAAAGAGTATGCCACCATATAGATCACGTTTTCTATCCCACTTCACCTTTTCAAGGCTCCCCCCTTTCCCTATCTCATACACAAGAGCTCTCTAACTTTCAAGGCATAACCCATGCCCTACAGTAACCACTACGTGCTGTTGACTCTTACAATGTTGACTTCTACTTAGGAAGCTGGTCTCCTGGGCCATTCAATGGAAAATGTCTTTGATATTGAATGATATTTTCTCCCTTCCTGTCCCTTTCTTGCCTGGTAGGAATTCCTCTCTAGTGTCTGCCAAACCATCTCATCGACTTCATCAAAACTCTCCTTTGCTTTGACATTTACAAGAAAACTCAATAACTGTGAGGCTGCTGGTGTCCTGAGACGCATCTGTCAAGATGATCAATAGTGCCCTAGCATTTTCATTTTACTCCCTCATCTGCATGTATCCAACCATAACCTTCTGTCATTGATCCAGACCATAAGCTCCTTGGGGGATGGACAGCCTTTGATTCAACATTTGTACAAAGAACGATAGGCTCTCAGGGCACGGTTAGTGCTCCTAGTGTCACAGTGGTGTAAATAACACGTTTAAACACCCATGAAGGTTGAGATATCCATTTGTACTAGGTATGATCCTGAGATTTAAAGCACAGAACATGGCCAAGAAGTCCACTCGCATAATGTTGCCATGAAGTTACTCGAGGGCATTTCAGAGTGCACCAAGACCCAGTTACATATAGTTACAACAACATCCTATTTGTTCCCAAACCAATCACAGCACAAAGCATTCCCACCATTTACTACTAACATCTCTCGACACACATGGAAGGCATCCCATGATGATTTTTTGCACATATGGAAGAACACAGTGTTGCCCTTGCAAACAAGCACTAGCTCCACGCTGACTAGTTGACCGTGACTGTTCGACCATGACTGTACTTCAGTGACGTTCTCTCTACTAGACTGAAAATCATAGAATCACAGAATAGATTGGGTCAGAAGGGACCTTAAGAAGTCACCTAGTCCAACCTCCCTGCAGGGAGCAGGGACATCTTCAACTAGACCAGGTTGCTCAGAGCCCCGTCCAACCTGACCTTGAAGGTTTCCAGGGATGAGGAATCTACCACCTCTCTATGCAACCCATTCCAGTGTTTCACCACCCTCATTGTAAAAAATTTCTTCCTTATATCCAGTCTAAATCTACCCTCTTTTCCAATTTAAAACCATTACCCCTTGTCCTACTGCAACAGGCCCTACTAAAACGTCTGTCCCCATCTTTCTTATAAGCCCCTTCTAAGTACTGAAAGGCTGCAATAGGGCCTCCCCGGAGCCTTCTCTTCTCCAGGCTGAACAACTCCAACGCTCTCAGCCTTTCCTCACCAGTGTCACTGTGCTCCCAGAGACCAGATAAGCTGGTCCAGATGTCTTAATCTTAGCCACCCCTCTACTTCTGTCATCCAAAGGTGACCACTACCAAGCAGCCCCTGCTGTTGTTCAGCCCCAGGCACGGGGGCAGCCCTGACCAAGACCTCAGAGGGCTCTGGTCCAAACTCTGTCCACAGCTCTGGCCCCTGCTTGTGCACTGCCATCTCTGATATCAAATCAAGGACATACCCAACCAGCTGGGACCACAACCTGCAGGCTCATGCCCCAGGCAGCTCTGACACAGAGTCACAACTTTGCATGGCTCTGTAGATGCTACTAGCAGATTGAAAGACACTGAAAAGAAAAGAGCAAGCTGACGTGGAGGTGACTTTCCCCCGCACTGTCCAGAAGAGGATTGCAAGGCAAGTTCTTCCACCAGGCTCCAGGGCTGGTCATGCAGCACGGCGCCACCGGCTTGCTGACTGATGAAAATCCAATAGTCACATGAGACCTGTGCATTGCAGCAGAAAAAGAAGATGCACACACAGCAGGGTTGGGGTTTTTTTCCCCCCTTTCTCACTCATCCTTTATTTGAACCTGGCCTGAACTGACACTGCAATGAGAGATGCCAGGCATAAACCACAGGCCTTACAGACCTTGGACATAAAGTGAGAGCTCTCCTATCTCTTTTAGTGCTTTTCACTGGGGCTGAGCCACACCTCTGCAGATTCGGGATTGATTGGCTCCATGCAGAGGGACCCCACAGCATCTGCACTGAAGGAGGCACGCTCTGCCTTCTCCAGTGGGAACCATCTCCCATGGCTCACACCAGACATTTTGCACATATGCATATGAAAATGTTTCTTGGGCAAGAGCTTGTGCCTATCACCTTGCAGACACCTGTCCTCTAGGTCAGCTACCAACATTTTTGATCAGGGTTTCTCCAAGGAGTGCAAGGCTGAAGACACTGTTCTCTGAGAAACAGCAAGATTCTTCTTGGTTGAACACAAACAACTCCCTTTGTTTTTATTAACATAACAATTTCACATTACAGGCATTTTCAGGATCACTTTGATTATTTTGTACATCCAGTGCTACACAGTTCACAGGTACAGCCAAAGGCAAGAAGGTCCCTATAAGGCTTCAATGAGCAGGGTTTCACATGATCCAAGTGGGATGTGTTTACCTAAACATGTGCAGACAGACCTGGGCTTGCTCTGCTTGTGCCCAAAGCTGACTGGGACTCAATCCAGCTTCAGACAAAAGCCACGGAACCACATTAGTACAGCACTCTGCCCAAACTCATATGCCCAAAGTGGGTGCCCTGGGCAAACACCAACCAGACCTTTGATTTTGTCCTCCACAACAGTTACATGAGAATGGAAAGGATATAAATCATCAACGACCCAGAAAATTCCTAATAACCATAACTAGTAACTATTAGAAAGAACAGAGGTACGTGTACAAGTGTACTACTATGCCCTGTTCAAAAGGTAGCTTTCAAGCTATTTGGTCCTTGGGGAACCATGTACCATATTGTATGGGTCTGTGGAAAATATAATACAAGAAACGCAATTCTATTGTCAGAAGACTTAAATTTCCTTGAAAGGATCCCACACCTTAATCGAAAAAAATATTTAGGAACCCACAAGGTGAGAAAGGTTTGGAGAACCAGTTATAAGGTGCATAATGAAGGGAAATACACCCTTGGGTAGAAACAGCTGCTAAAAACCCAACCCAACCAAACAAAACCCCCACAACAGCAGTGACCTCATTGCTATGGTTTGTGAGGAACAGTTTATTTAACAAAAAGGAAATTGTTCACAGGGAAGAGAGTGAGTTGAAATTTAGCCAATACAAAGATAAATGTGAATGTACAAAGAAAGGCTTTAAGATTCTGAGTGATCATCAAAAGTCACCTCCAATAACATGTGTCCCTTAAAGCTGGGAAAATAGCCATTTGCTGCATCACCAACATCCTTGTGCACAGATGGCACCTGGAAGTGCCTGATGAACCATCCAAACAGCCACCAGGCTCAAATCACATTTAGCTTGAGTGCCTCAGTAAACACAAGAAGAAAGTGTATTTCTAGATGCACATGGGTGACAAGACAACCATATACTGAAATAAAAGGAGCTGATGGTGTACTAGACTTCTCCCTTCTGTTGAAATAAAATTATACCCTATGCTGTGTTTATCTATGGAAGGCTTGGATTAGTTTCAAGATAGTTTAGAGGGAAAAAATCAATGACCTTCTACACCTCGGTGCTTTCAGGACTCTTGAAGCAGTTGACCTTTTTGGAGAGAAAAAAGAAAAAAAAAAAAACAACACAAAACTTTTTCGCTTATAAATTATATGGATGCAGCCTCAAAGGCTAAGGTGAACTGGGCTGAAACTCCATGTTCGGCTCCATACGGTGGTGCAAGTCTAACACCTCACCACTGCCAAAAAACAGGTACCCTTTCCCCACCTCCCCAGAGCCACAGCTGGCCCTGGTGCTCACCAGACCTCTCCAGAAGCTGATGCAGCTCACTGACCAGCAGAAAGCTCACCCAGCATGATTACAAGCTCATTTTCTAACAGCACAGTGAGCTGTGGATGGATCAGTGCTGGAGCCAGCACAAGGGTTGAGGAGGGCTGGAGATGTAAGCAGTACTGTCCCCTTCAGCAGCAGGAATAGTGACAGCCCAGCACCTCTCAGAACAGCCCACCACGCGGCCAACGAGCTGCAGAAGGGAGAGGTGGACGAGGAGGAGAAGGAGGAGGAGGAGGAGGAAGGGAAAATGATAATATATAAAAGGCTTATTTTGGTTTTGGGGAACTACCTATAATTAAAACCCCAAATCAGATGCAAATTTAGCAGCTGAAGAGAATGGTGCTGGGTTCTGTTTTGGTTTTGCTTGGGGTTATCAGAGGAGATACCTCTGATTTTCCTTAAGGATTCCAGGCTGCTTCAAACAACCAGCAAAACCTATTCTCAGGTATCATCCATCCTGATTCCCTGACCAGACAAACACACTTGTTTTATCTCTGAAAAAATATTTTGACACTCCCTACCTCTGGATGAAGAAACCAGCTAAGAAAAAGGAAAAGGCAACTGCTTAGTCCAGGAGAAGAGAAACAGAATATGCACACGATGCTCTGAAAATTACAGAAAACATTCAAGCAGGAAAGAAAAGCAAGTGAGCAGACGGGAAAGTGGCTCTCACCCCTGGTGCCCTTCATGTCACAGGACTGGGTATGGGAGCATGAAGCTCTGATTGCTGCTACAGATGCCTGCAGCTGGTAACTCCTGCCTTGCAACCTGTGCGTGCCCCACGCTGGGATTTCTCTTCTGTTCATTAAACCACAGTGAAACACCCTTTTTGAAGTGGTTTGCCAGAAAGGGCTCCAACAGATTTGAGGTGTGGCTCCACCGCCACTCCGTCGATCCAAATTAGGGATGCTGCCCTCTGGGCTGCACTTTGCCTTCCGGCACCAGTGCTGCTGCCCATGAGCAGCACAGCCACAACACAGCTCCATGAGCCATTTTCTCCAACAGATTATTTTATTTTATTTTATTTTATTTTATTTTATTTTATTTTATTTTATTTTATATAATTTCATTAAGGTTGCTTTTACTTGAACTAAATTCATCAGAACTTATCTATCAGCAGTAACGTGCATTTGCACAAAAACTTCACTCTGTACAACCAGGGTTTATTCCAGCCATCGCTTGTAAAACTGGCATGATGGTGCCATGCATCCCACCCCCAGTCAAGCTGGACCACTCAAAGGGACAATGCGGGAGGCTGCAGCTGTAGGGCACAGACAAGACTATACTCTGTGCTGGGCTGTGGAATGTAGGGATGCAAGGACCGAGTCAGAAGTGATGAGTTTGGTACAAAGACTTCACCGGGCATGGGAAATGGCCCTGAACAAGCACCCAGAAATTCACAGCCCCAGGCAAGGGATGTTTCAGCAAGGCTGAGTCAGGGGAGGGGCTGGCTCACAGCTCTATGCCAGGGCAGGGCAGGCAAGGAGCCAAAATTAAGGGGAAGGACAGAGGGGCTGAAGGCAAACGGCAGGTGCCCAGCAGGAGGAGAGGAGGCAGGGGCTGCGCTGGCTCCTCCTGCCCACAGGATACCAGTGGCCCTGGGTGGCGGAGGGAGGACGAGTCACTGGTGGGAGAGCATCAGCGCTGCATGGGAAGCAAAGCTGGATATACCAACCTGCAGCACCCAGGACCTCATGGTCCAGCATGTCCCTGCTGTGTCCCATGTGCAGCTCCTGCTCCCTGAAGATCTTTGTCCCATGGACCATGTGAATTCAGACATTGCAGACTCTGGAAGATATCTGGTGGAAAAGATCGCCAGATCTCTCATTCTTTTAGGCAAGTTTTGGTGGCCCTCTATATTTTGGCTTCACTCCAAGATATTATGAGTATGCAGAGGATGTTTCAAACACAGAAGGAAGCATTGCAGAACAAGAGACTTGCAGAAAACCAAGCAGTAAAAAAAAAAAATGTTTCCAAGCCATCAGAAAATAGAGCGAGGATGGCAGAATCCTACAAGAGGTATAAAAGCTGCAAGAATTAAAACACAGGGATAAATGGGAAAGGTATGAAGGAGCCTCATTGCAGTGTGGGGATGTTACAGGGATGGGGGAAGGCAGATAAAGTACCACAAGGGGCGAATCAGGTAGCATGCAGCCATGATTCATTGGATTAACAATCTGAACTGGGATGAAAATGCCATGGTAATTGACACAGTAAAATCCACTCAGCCAGTTTAAAAAAAATAAATAAATGTGTAATTTGTGTAAAATAATGTCATCTGCTGCTGACACAAGACCTGAGGCCGCAGTTCAGTAGGATGCTGGCACAGGGTCTGCAGCCCCTGCTGCCACTGCAGGACCTCTGTGAGGTGGCACAATGTGATGATGCTCAGCCCATCCAGCTCTGCTCAGAAACACTGCCGGGTAAAGCCATGTCAGGCATCATCCATGTGCCCGAACAGTTTTGCACCTGATCCGGTATCATCTGTCCTGTGGCCAGCATGAAGCCAGCCCAAACACAGCAAGCCAACATAACCCTCATGGGGCGAGTTCAGCCTGATCCCACGGAGAGGCAATTGAACGCCCAGGGCTGATCTGGATCAAAGCCACGCTGCTGACTCACCCCACGGTGCCAGCAACAGGTTATAACCATCGTGAAACCCAGTGCCTGAGAAGGGCACAGGAGCGGAAAACAGCACAGCACCTACTTTTGCTGCCTGAGAGCAGGTTCACACAGAGGAGGAATGAGACAAGACGGTAGCTGCTGCTGTTGGTTTACAATCTGGAGCACTGGGGAACAGCAGATGTAACAGAAATGAGGTTACAGTTTTGTTGCTTTTTATTGTTTTCTGCATAAATCAAGTTTGAGTATTAAGAAAGAACATAGAAAAAATAAAAAACCCAGCAAAAATAATGAATGCCTTGTGTTTCAAAGAGACAGTGCTCCCAAAATAAGCCACATATAGTCTTGCTGCTAACCTACCTTTGTGGAGAAATATATTCAGCAACCAAAAAAATAAAAGAAATGCTGTATTCCCCATACCTTTCTTGGTCTTTTCTTTTCAATTAGACACTGACTCCAAAGACCAGCTGGAGCCATTTGGATGCTAATAGTAGGAAGCATCTACAATCTAAGAAAACAAAACAAAACAAAACAAAACAAAAACGTTTTGTGAACCAATGCACCCACCCAATCCACTCCCTCCTCCTGCTCTTTCTCCAAATGGCTTTACACCCACCTCTCCCAAGGGTAACTCTTCTATCTCAGTGTCCTTCTCTAGACTTGAACCCATCCGAACTCATCCTCTCCCCAGCTCCCTTTCCTGTAGGCACTGCAACCTGCCGGATGCTCATGCCCAGGCAGGAGCAGCTGCAAGATCTCAAAACACTTCAGTTTTTTATTTTTAGTTTTCTTTTTTTATTATTATTATTTTTTCAAATAGAATTTTCTTTGGAAATTATTTCAGGGGGGCTACAATTGACCTGTTTACTGCTTCACCCACCTGAAAAAGCATCACTCCTCTCTGAACGCAACAATGCACATGGGGCATCTCTGTAGACCCTCTCTGCTGGAAGGAGGATCCAGGGAACTACAGGCCTGTCAGCCTGACCCCAGTACCAGGGAAGATTATGGAGCGGTTCATCTTGAGTGAGCTCACTAGGCAAGTGCAGGACAACCAGGGGATCAGGCCCAGCCAGCATGGCTTCATGAAAGGCAGGTCCTGCCTGACCAACCTGATNGGGCTCCCCACGGCTCAGTACTGAGGCCAGTCTTGTTTAGTATCTTTATCAATGATCTGGATGAGGGGATTGAGTGCACCCTCAGTAAGTTCGCAGAAGACACCAAGTTGGGTGGGAGTGTTGACCTGCTTGAGGGTAGGAAGGCTCTACAGAGGGACCTGGACAGGCTGGATTGATGGACCAAGGCCAGTTTTATGAGGTTTAATAAGGCCAAGTGCCGGGTCCTGCACTTGGGTCACAACAACCCCATGCAACGCTACAGACTTGGGGAAGAGTGGCTGGAAAGCTGCCCAGCAGAGAAGGACGTGGGGGGGCTGGGTAACATCTGGCTGAAAATGAGCCAGCAGTGTGCCCAGGTGGCCAAGAAGGCCAACAGCATCCTGGCTTGTATCAGGAATGGTGTGGCCAGCAGGAGCAGGGCAGTGATCATGCCCCTGTACTCAGCACTGGTGAGGCCGCACCTCGAATACTGTGTTCAGTTTTGGGTGCCTCACTACAAGAAGGACACTGAGGTGCTGAAGCGTGTCCAGAGAAGGTCAACAAAGCTGGTGACGAGTCTGGAGAGCAGGTCTTATGAATGCCTTCCAAACACAACAATTTGGAAAAGCTTTGGACCTAACCTCAACCAACCTTCATGTACAAGTTCATGTCCAAAAGAGGTTCCACCTGGATGAGATGATGCTCGGGCTTCAAAGGACTCTGCTGGCAATCTCCATGCAGGGTGGGCAACACAATCAGTGAAGAAGAGAAGGGTTATTGCTAGCTGAAAGTGGGTATCTATTGCTATCTGTATCCGTCAGGGTACCACTGAGGAAAGTCAGTGTGGTAGCACAAGGCCAACGTGTTGCACAGAAGTCCATGATGCTCCTACCCAGACCATGTCAGCTGCAGGGCTGGGAAATGGAAAGCAATCTGGGAGGGGAAGAGAGGAGAGGTCACACAGGGAGAAAAGGAGCAGCAAGTGGTAAATTTGGACCTATTCCCAGTTTCCAAAGGAGGGGGCTCAGCTTCTCCAAACTCCCAGCCACTGCTGCTGATCTCCCCAAGGTGCCACTACTTCAGTGCTCGCCTCTGTGGTGCCCACAACAGGCAGCGATGCTGCAGCTCGTGTGCACGCCCAAAAATTCCTGAAGCCACTACCAACCAGTCTGCTGGACATCCAACTGCAAAAGTAGTGTAAAGTCACAAGTGCAATAAAAATAGCTGAAATCAGGATTCTTGCTCCTTTAATCAGCTTTTAACTGCTAAGGTAAAACAGGAGAGATGCTCAACAGGACTTGTGCTTGAAAGTGTTGGAGGTGCAATGGGTGTTTCTGTGGAAATCTTCCTTTTTTCAACAAATATATTTCCGAAATCAAAAGCAGCCTGTGGGAAGACATGGGGAAACCTGAGATAACAGCAATGATCCAACTGGCATGCACTGCTCAACACAGCAAAGGCAAAAGCATTTAAATTCAATAAAGTTAACAGCACACCTTAGAAGTTTTTAAGTGAACAAAAAGGTAAAGAAACACGAAGCAGAAAGACTCGAAATTATCAACAGACACGGACAGGAAACAGAAAGAGAAATGGAGAGGGGACAGTAAATCTTCACCGATCACACCAGCTGTTTGCAAGGGGCTACAGTGAATATTTCAGCACCTTCCTTCAAACAACAACACTATTTTATTTTATGAACACGACCGAGCAAACTGGCACAGCCCTGCCACCACTAACCTCTTTTATAAACCCCTGTTTTACCACACTAAATACTGGAAGTTCATGAGCAAACTGCCTGGTGGGCTCCTGCTCAGGGAGCCGCCGGCTCAGTGCTTCATCCAGGGAGCTCCAGCAGATGCTCCGGCCGTGGGTCTCTATCCCAACTCCAGGCTCCTGGGAAGACATCAACCCATATAAGCGGAGTGTTGTAAAAAAAGCTGAGCTCAGATTGTTGTAAAAAAACCTGAGCTCATCCTGGGAAGGCAAAACCCGTTTTGGTCTGGGAAGGCTCCTACCACAATTTTTAAAATCACAGTCATGCACAGAGAGGCACCCGGGCACAGGGCTGGAGCATCAGCTCCTGCATGTATCCTCCATGGTTGAGCATCATGGGGATGAGCAACAGCCCTGGCAGCCTGTTACACAACACCAGGCTGTTTATGTTTTTAACTAAAATGCTGAAAACAAAGGGGGGGTGGGGGGCAGAAATTCACTGCAAGCTAGCGTATTAACCAGCCAGAAAGGATGCATATGATGCCTGTCCCCTCCACACCATATAGTACCTCAATATCCTACCAAACCCACATGGTTTGGATTAGCGATGCATCCTCTGGAGAAACAGCCCGGGTTTGGGATGCAGGTGGGGCACGATACTCCCCTTGAGCATGGCAGAGAAGGGGAAGTGCATCCTAGCTCCCAGCCCTGACCTGCCATCAGATGGGCATGGATTTGGAGAAAGCACAGTCCATCTTCCAGACCTCAAATGCTGGATAATGCACATTTGATGGGATATCCTGGAAAGCCCTCCACTGGAGCACCCAAGCACCTCTGTGCCAGACGAATCACTTCATCTACCCACCGTGAAGTGCTGGCCATGTGTGTTTGAACTGCAACCCTGCAGTATCCCAGCTGGGACGGATGAGCCCCATGCTCAGAAAACAGCTCTGGTCTGGCAAAACTCATCAGCCAAAAAATTGGTTCAGGATTCTACTTTTTGTCCACAGGCTTCTTTCCTCCTCTCTCAGAGTGAAGCAAAAAGGCATGGGGTTAAGTCCAGTCCGGATGCTCAGCAGCCCAGCCCTTGCAGAGGGGCACAGCGAGAGATGAGGAGGACAAGCATTTCTCTGGCCCACCTGAACACACAGAGCATCTCCTGCACTGCTGCACTCCCACTACTCCTCTCAACAACTTTATTCACCAACCACAAGGAAAGCTCCAGAGCAATTTTCAGCACAGTTTTAGAGGCCTGTGAGATATTTCCAGATGATTATTCTTTCTTTCTTTCTTCCTTTTTTTTTTTTTTTTTTTTTTTTAACTGGCTGCATATTTCTGGCTAAGTCAACAGATCCAGTCATTGCTGTTACACATTGTCCTCAGCCTGAGAGCTATTTTTGCTCATGGTAAAAGAAACTGCAGTTCTTTCTGATTAACTCCACAGAAATGTCCATTGCTCACACAGGAGTCTGTAAAGCTGGCTTGAACTAATCATCAAATTAGCTTAAAACAATTACATTTTGAGGATGAGCATCCACTGGCATCCAAAATATCATTCTGAGGTTTTTATTCACTTTTAATGCTATTTTTTGTTTTACTGTCGCCATCAGGTTAATCACAGACAGAACAGCAACATCATCAAAACCAGTCAGCCCGTCGTGGTATAACCCAAAACAACACAATTAGTTTCCGTAACTGGCTTCACTGCAGAAACAACGTATCCTATTCCAGTCCTGGCTCTGTAAGTGCCTCGTGATTCAGTTTTGAGGGGAAGAAGTCCACAAAGAAGCTGCAAGGGTTAGTGCAAAACCCAAAACTGCATCATGCAAAAGGCAGTAAAAAGCTGACGCCAAAGGTGATTCGGCAAGCATGTCGCTTTGGCTTGCAGCAAGCTTGCCCAGCTGGCCAGGCGTGGCTGCTCACTGGTGGTCCGGTACAGGATAACTCATCCTTACAACAGGAAGAATGGGTTTCAGCAAGTAAGCACACACTACCTGACAGACGGACACAAAAAGACCCTATGCAGGACTTACAGCATAAAGAAAAAGCCAAGGCTGTCAAGCCAAAGAGTTGCACAGTGCCCCTTTGCACTCCGTTCCCCCAGATTTGACAACATAAGAAAATGAGGCTGCAGGTACTTCCACCGTCAGCTGGACTTTCACAGGAGCACAATGCCTGTGCTGACAGTTTCAAGTTGACCCAGGGTCAGTGCAGCTCACCAGTGGGGAAACTGCCCTGCAGGATTCCACATGCAGCACAGTGACTCTCTTCTTTCTCTTTTGTCGAAGCACCACTTGAAGCAAAAGCCTGAAAACACATTAACCAGGAAAGAAAAGCAAGCACATTACCAAACGAGCACACAAAGCACACCATGACATTTACAAGTGAGGTTGGTCTTACTCATTTGTATTTCAAAGGCCAGGTTGACACAAGACATTTTTCTTGTTCTAGCTTCGTCTGTGAAGGGAATAATACATATTTTTAAGTGTTGTTGCCACAGCTTCAGCCAGAGCCTTCTTGCAGAGGCAGCTACAGCAACGTTCAACCTGCCTCGCTTGGAGAACCTATGGTCCAACCTGGGAAAATCCCCCTTTGGCTGACACGACCCACACCGATTTCAGGAGGCTTGCTCATGCCAATACACTCACCAACCTGTCCTAAACTCCCTGTGGCTTGAGTGAGTATTAAGCTAATCATGTTGAGTGTTGTTCCTCCTTCAGTGATTTTACACTGCCGAAACCTTTCATCTTCAGAGCTCTCGCCAGCTGAAGACATTTAGTGACAAAACTCCAGCTCAATGTTTTAACACCTTTGTGGCCTCTATCAAACTGTAAGGTCTCCTCTTTTGCAGAAAAATGGTATTTTTGATCCAACCACCAGTAACAGCCCCAGTAGAGAGGATGGATGACTACCAGTGCTGACCAGAGTCAGGGCACTGCCAGTGGCAAGCTGCGGTGCTCCTTAGACCAAGAGCTGCCTCTTCCTTCAGCCCAACAATCTGTTGTAAAATTGAGCTGAAATCCAGTTTACAGACTGCCCTGTCATACCAGACCTACCAAGACCCTTGTTAGAGGTGGCCGTATCCTGCTCTGGTGTAACATCTGTGTCAGCTGACAACCTCAAAACTCGCAGTCAAGGTACATGGCACATTTACCTCTAATAACTTCAGCCTCGTATCCTCCCAGCAAAAACCCAACTGTCTCAAAGGAACAAACCTTCCTTTCCACTCCATACCACACACATTTTAATGCACCTGTTTTCAGGTCATCAATCTAGAAACTCCAGAGCTTCTTGGAAACCTTTACTTGCCTACAACAAAGCCCATCACAATTTAGCTGCACTGTGATTCACATTAGGCAAAAATGTAAAACTGACAGTCACAACAGAAAAGGTCTCCATCTCCTTGGTAGTACCATCACGACCATGTGGAGGCCTTGAAGTGTTGGCATTGTCAGAGTCCTTCTACCCTGTTCTTAAGATGATGCACATGACCCTAGCAGGCACACTAGGAAAGCAAAGTAGCTGCAATCACTGCCCCCCCGTCCAACTCTCCCCAGTTAATACACTGGGCATGACGTCATATGATATGGAATATCCCTTTGGCCAGTTTGGATCAGCTCTCTTGGCTGTGCCTCCTCCCCTCCAGGCTTCTTGTGTACCCGGCAAAGCATCGGAAGCTGGAAAAGTCCTTGACTAGTATAAGCACTACTTAGCAACAACTAAAAACATCAGTGTGTTATCAACATTATTTTCATACTAAGTCCAAAACACAGCACTACACCAGCTACAGTGAAGAAAATTAACTCTATCCCAGCTAAAACCATGACAGGTGTGTGAGAAACAACGGGGGAACCAGGTTGTCCCTATTAATGATCTCTGTATCCAAATCAAGATTTTCTTTTTGAGTTTCCCATCCAGTGTAGAGTTCCTCCCCATGATCTTCTCCTCCACGCACCACCACATACTCCACCTCTGCCCCAGCTGCTGCCTCCGGCCTTCATCCATGCCTGTGAAGCTGCAGGCATCCTGGTCACAATTCAGCAGGTTTCCCCTCTTCTTTCAGGGCAGTTTTATTTTATCCCCATTTGTAAAGCCATTTTCCCCATATATGCTTTGACCACATTTGTGGACCCCTGCCCGTTTGCGCACACAGAGCTGACGAGCATTTGTAACTCAGAGCTTTGGGGGCTTCCACCCAGCAGCTACAAAGCCCACGCACTCCTCACCTATAGGGAACTGAAATAGTGCTGGATGGTTTGTGTGTTCTCTTGCCTGAGTGGAGCAATGGTCTTATTTGGGGATGAAGGGAAGCGAATTGGGACAACTCACAGAGAGGTCTGGCAATGGACTGGTTGGACCCAACACATGTGACCCAAGATCCCACCACAAAAGTGAGAATGATTTCCTCATGACAGCACAGGCAAAACAAGCTGTATATAAATCACATACAGTAATGCATATACGCACAGAGCTATATATAAGATATATATAAAGTACACACCAAAATAACACCAAGAAGTACAGATGCCAAAGCAGGGATAAAATTAGCTTATTAGAGAAGTGGCAAAATCTTCTAAGATCATGGAAAAAAAGCCTATTTTGAACAGTAATGATCATATGTCAAAAACAGTGGATATTCTTGGCTTGGAGCCCTACATACCACAACAGACGACGATCAAGTCAGATCTCATGAGAGCAAAATCAGCCAGAAGGTCCATGGGAGATATCCCAGGAAAAACAAGGATTGCATGCATTAGGGTGCTGCAGCAAATTATTTGCTTGGCCATGGATTATTTCCTCAGCTGTCTAAGCCAGCCTGCTGCTGAAATGCAATTTTCTTAAAATCACACAGCCCTGACATGGAAAAAATGTGGAGAACCTCAGAAATAACTTTTCAAAATCCATTCCTTGAAGGCTAGTCCAACATTAACTAGACAACAAGTAACATTGGCATGGAATGCCAGGATGCCATCCCTGAGACTTAACCCAGATAAGGCAAAAATGTCAATAATGTCAAATGCATATAAAAATAGACTAAGGTAATACTGTAGTTAGCTCAGTGACTTCATAAAAATCAAGTTACAGTGCAAAACAAAGCTGAAAATGAATTTAAATGGGTTGGAGGGTTTTTATCACGATTGAATAACATGCCCAAGGGCATCAAAGGGGGCACATGAGCATCCCAGGACTGGGAAGCATTTAACAGTTCCTCTGGAAAGGTAAGACTGATAAATACAAGGTAGTACTCATCTGTAATAAAGCATACTACAATATTAAACAATAATTAATCAAATTTAAATAAAGATAATACTTCTATTGAGCAATAATAAATGCAAAACATAATCAGAATCACTGCCCCCAAAAATTGTTAACACCAGGGGCAAGCATGGCACACCTGAAAGAACCATGCTCTGCTCCATGCTTTATGGACGTGGGAATCTTATTGCAAAACCTTGGGTAAAATCCTTCCCCAGCACTTTCCGAAGAGAAATCTGCACCCGAGACACCAATGCGGCTCTGAGCATCGTTTCCCAGCTCAGCTTACAGCAAAAAGTTTTCCTAACTTCCCCATCCTTTTTGCTGCCGTTTTACTGGACTATCTGGTTGTGGGCACAAGGGATGAATTACAGGCATGGGGTAACTTAATCCCTCTCCCCTGGAGGAGTTCTACTGGCAGCTTGAAGTGAGGTGCTGACCTTGGTTATCTCACCCTCTTTTTTTTTCTCCTGCAAGCAACCAAAACAGAAACCTCAAGCGAAATTATCCTAATCTCTCCTGGAGATTTTGATTTCTGTCCGAAGTGGGTGCTATTTGAAGCTTCATGAAAGGAACGTCTTAAATAAAAAGGTTTGTGGTGGTGTGAGGCAGTAAAATTGCTTTCAGAGACTTAACAAATCGGTTCATTAGGAGAAATCCAAGTGTGTCCATTAACCCCTGGCATACTGGCAGTTTCAAAGATGCTGCCCATGGCCAAGATCAGCCTGTTATCCCAAATGCAGTTACCCATCCACTGCTGCAGCCAGGCAACAGCTCCAAATTTTATACTTGGCCTCTGTTTCAGGGAAACAAGGACTTAAATGTTAAATTCATTTTACATATAAGCAACACACACATGAAGAAATTAAAAGGTGGGACTGCTCCCTTCCCAGCCTTAGCTGTCAAGAACTTGGGCATCTAACATAAGCCAACTATCTGGAAACTCTTCCCACTGAATGTAGGTGGAGCTTACATTAGAAATCAGGTTTTTTTAGACTTCTCACCTGACATTCAGGAGCAGTCCACCAAATACCCACAGCCATTCAGGAGTAGTCCACCAAATACCAGCTCCAACTGGCACAGTCATTCGGTACAACATCTCCAAGTGGGCCAACACGTTGGCTGCCAAGTCACACTTTTAGACACTTTTGGTCCAGCTGTGTGGCCTGTCTGAGGTCACATGGGAAGTATGTGGCAACACCAGGACGAGGGTGCCCCACGCTCAAGCTTGGGCTCTTGCCCCTTTTGGAAAATGAAATTACTTTAAAAGCCTTCATTTGTGCTCTCAGAAAGCACAAAAAAATTAATCCCAAGAAGCATCAAGAGTTTTTTTCCTTTTTTGGCACAACTGTTACAGAAATATGGAAATGCAGTTCAGCGAGAGAATCCATTTTCCCCCACACCAAGACACCTCTTCCCGGATAACCTATGTGGTACGCGACGTCCCAGCAGTCGGACATAAGGAATGCCCTTTCTGCCCCGTTCCCACCTGGTTCTGCTCAACTGTCCAGCAACCCTGCCTGCACTAGCGGCATCACCACAGGCAAGAGCACAGGGAGTGGATTGCAGTTCTGCTGTTTATCGAAAATACCAACATATTTGGGAGTAACACGCAATAGCCAGAACGATCCACTTTATGCTCTTTGGGACTATGCCCAGACAGGAAATGTTCCCAGGAAAAGATAATTTGTAAAGCATTATCTATACGGTAAGGCCTAATGAGTTAACCCCCATCACAACGTATATCTGATGCCTTCCCACAGAATGATGAACCCAGTAAGGAGGTATTCCTGGCATGTCACTACACACGGCCAATTTGCAGGAACATCAGCTCTCCCTGTCGTGAACACAAGGAACAACAAGATGGAAAACCACCACCCATCTTGTTCCAAGTAAGCAGCTCCCTGCTTGGGCAATAAACCCCCTCTCACAAAGGTGACCCTTTCCTCCATCTATTGTTGCTAAAGACCTCCTAGGTCCTCTTGTTTTGGGAAAACACATGCAGCTGTTTGGCAGTTTGGTTTATGTTTCGTTATCAGTTTTTAATCTCCCCTTCCATGAAGGTGCATTGGCACCCTGCAACTGCCAGCCCCATCAACGTGGACCCTCAAGCCTCTTGGCTCCAGCCAGTGTGACACCTTCTCCAAGCCAACAGTGATCTGGCTGCAGGTTGCAAGAGAGCAGGCAGTTATGACTTAGGGTTATCATTAAGAAACACTACCCTCAGAGCACTCGGAGGCTAACAGAATACGCCCTGGGTTTAATTATTAATCCTTCTTGGCCCCTTTTACTCCATATTGGTTTTCCATGCGCAGCTTCATAATTCAGAAAATTAACACAGTTTTCTGCAAAGGGGTCAAATTTATTAAGGACAAATTCCCACAAGGACGTTATCTCCTGAACGAGACATCTCTGCAGGACACAATGCAGATGCATTTGCTGCCCACCCATGCCATCACCTGTTGCCCACAAGTGGCCCAGAGAAAACCTCTCTTTGCCTCCTCCCAAACCCTTCAACATCCACCCCATCACAGCCAAGACAGCACACTACACAACAAAGGGCAACATCCATATGTTGTGGCCTGGGAGGATCATGTAGGACACTGGGGAAAGCTTTCCTACAAGCTTTCAGTGGTACAGTGCTGAAAGGGGTCACCTGGAGAGGTGAGGACACCTCCATCCCTGGAGGTGCTGGCTGCCCTCCTCCAGCGCTGGTGGCTCTGGAGACCTCCAGCGGTCCCTCCTGGACAGCATTTTGGGGGCTCTCCCTTGGATCCTCTTGTGCTGTAGGAGATGCTGATGCCCTGGCTGCTCCCCCAGGACTTCCCTGTCTCACCTGCAGCTTTGCTCCCCCCAGGTCCCCACCATAGACCACATCTGAATGATCTCCCTCAGCTCCCCTTGTTACATCCCCAAGCTTGCCCTGAGATGACACCAAGTCAGGGCAGCTCTGTGCATGGTGAGGAAGGCAAAGGCATGGAGTGGGTGGGCAGACACTCAAGAAAAACATACAGATGAACCACCTCTGAAAGCAGCTTTTTATATGCCTGTGATTTAACCATCCATAGACACCATTAACTTTAATGGGAAGCAGCAGAACTGAACAACTCATTGATGCAAAACCTAAAACAGAAGGCCAGAAAACACCTGGTTCAAGTAAATATATGCAGTTTCCTACTAGACACCCCCCACGAACACACAAGATCCACACAGCCATATACACCATTCGATTTGCAAAGGAGATTGTACAAATCTGTACCGATCCATGCTCTCTCTAGGCATGGACATGTGCAACCACTGAACGTGGCAAGTCGCAGGCTGGCACAGATGATGCTAGGAGCCACTGATGAGGAGCAGCTGAATCCTGAAGAAGAAAATGCAAGGAGCTGAGGGAAGACCAGCCTGAACAACATCACCATTTATTTGTTCCAGATTTATAGCAACAGTTCTGAGAGGATGTAACGCCTCAAAACCTTTGATCAAAGGTCTGGGTGCCCATAGGAGTGAGGATGGAGCCTGCAGAGCGTGTGGGTATGCCCAGCCTGCTGCTCCCTCCCCACCTCCCCCACCCAGGCATCCATGCACACACTCATCACCCCACATGGCTAAAGTAAATTATTAAAGTAAAAATGCCTGACATAGGAGATAGCTCAAACGGATTTTATCATCACATCCTGCACATATCAAGTGAAATCAGAAAGGAGGAGGAGCAACCACAAAATAAATAAGCATTTAACCCTTGTGGTTAAAGAGTCAGCATCTCGGCTTTGGGGGGTGCTGAGGAAGTGCTCATTAACTCCGGGAAAATTAGTGAAACTATCAATGAACTGAAGCGGGACACTTTGCGCCACAGGAGAGCACAGGCGAGATGGGGGGTGGGACCAGCCATCTGTGGCCACGGCTGAGCTAACAGCACCCGATGAGACACGTGTGCAGCTCCAAATCACAGCAGAAATATTAACTTCATTGAAAACCCCAGTTGAGTGTAAAATTTGGCTGTAGCAGAACTGCGGGGCAGCACAGGAACAGCGACAGCTCAGCACTGCTCCCCACCACACTCAGCATCGCCACGCTGGTCAAGAAGGGTCCTAAATCCACAACAGTTTCGAGCTAAGGGATGCCATTGCTTAACCAGTTACCCCTTGAGCTGCAGCAACTGGTTAGATTCCTGTACTGCTACTGTATCAGACATGATGCAAAGCACTGCCTGAAAGCCCTTCCAAGTAGGTTTAAACCAACTGGTCTAATGTACTTGCAACAGTCTGACGGGCAGCAGCTCAGTCAGCTCTGCTAACCCAACACTCAGACTGCATTGATCAAAGCTTTTAAGCTGCTACACACAATCCTGTATCAGGGATCAGCATTGATTTAGCTGAACTACTGCGAAACCTGGAGGAAGGTTCATTGCAGGGATCTCAAAAGTGCCAACTAGCCACCGTTAGCAATCACTTGCTGCCAAAAACGCTGCCGATGCCTGAGCACCCAGCTCACCCTAAGACCCAGCCCACCCTTTCAGCATGGATCTCCTGGCCTGGCCTCTGGGCTTTGCCCCATTTTTGCCTCTTTACAAGATCTTTAGGCTTGAGAGAGTCATCTTGTCATGTTGGACCCAACTGCCTTTTCTCAGGGCTGATCAATTTGCGTCATGCAAATTACTCAGGGTGGAGGTAAACTTTGTTACTGACAGAAAGGGGCATTTGGCTGGTTGCTTTTATGTTTCACAGGTCATTTGCATCCTTATTCTCTGCCTTTAGGGCAACTCCCAGTTGACTGAACACCTGCTTTTAGCTGCCGGGAAGCCGATAAAAAAACCTCCTTCTCCACCCACTCCCAATTCACACCCTTCCCGAATATTTAGCTGGTGTCACTGAGACTTGCAAAACTCTCCCCACTTCAGGCAGGCTGCTCATTTTATTTTGGAGATGAGCAAGATGGAGATGAGCAAGTTCTCCTCTTTAATTCATCCCAGAATCCCAAAGCATCCCAGCAAACCAAACCCAAGGAAAGCAGAGACCCTCGTACCAGGTCACGGGCTTGGTGGCTCCACACCTCTGAGCCCCAAACACTCTCGCTGATGTCTGAGGTGTCAGCCTGCCACAAAGATCCTTCCAAAGAAGGAGGCACAGAGAAGGGAAGCCAGCTGGAGTGAACTTTATTGCAGAAAAGCCAGCCAGAAGGCCAACATCCAAGAAAAAAATGAGGCTTTCGCTGGGAACCACTGATACTGCAGAAAGCATCACCCCTGCTTAGACACAGCACAAGGATCCTCTGTTATATCACTTGTCCTTAACATAATCATCACCACAACTCCAAAGACTCGGTTTATCCCTATGCTCTGGACGGAGAATCGAGGCATGACCTGAGAGCAAAGAGACCAGTGGCAGAAGCAAGCATTGAACCCAAGGGTACCATGAGTCCCTACAATGTCTTCTGGTCCCCGAGGTAGACAGATGGAAGACAGAAGACATATGTGTCCCCCATCTGGACATGGCCAGGGCTCAGGCAAAGGGCAGTGACCACACAATTTCACTGTGAGTGTTTCCCTTACTATAAAAGCAAGTATTTCCTCTCTCCAGGGCTACAGTGAAAATACTCCAATGACTAGTAACACAGAAAACCTAACAGTAAAGTAAACTGCAGAAGAAACTCTATATATAAGAAACACACACATTTTCTTTGCCCACTTAAACTAAACAAGAGTGATATACTGCAATCTTGAGGATGCACCACCAACATCAATCTCCCTCTCTTAACACAGGACAATGGGCTGTACCTCTGAGAGCATATTGAGGGCATCAGCAAAAACATGCCTATCAAAAATCTTCCAGACTCGCAGCTGCTTAAGTACAACAGCTTGTACACCTAAGTTTTAACCTTTTCTACTGGATATTTATCAACACCACAATACCGACTAGCCAGGACAGGCTGAACACTCTGCAGAAAACAACGTTCCTGTCCCTCAAAAAAAAAGTTTATGATGAGATGAGGTGGAGGAGGTGGCCCAGCAAAGCCAGACATATATCTGGGGGGGAATTTCCCCTGCACAGGAGATGCAGCAAAGTGCACAAAAGCTCTCAAGGGAGATGCTAATCAACACAGCCCTGACACGCAGGTCTCGGCTCTTCACGTTACTGCACCTGCGGGCTACTGCACCATAGCCAAGTTACTGGAATGCAGATGCTCCCGCTACAGGTGTCAGTCTCCCATAGGGACAGGGTAAGCTTCACTCCAAACCTTCCCATGGCTGAAAAGACACAAGATGCGTTACTTCTAAAGCCAGAGGCCGGACTGACTCCAGGGCTGGTTCCCAGGAGGTTTGCGGGCAGCCCCAGCAGCCTCCCTGGGCTCTCTGTGCAGCGGCTCCTGGGACTGGAGTCATGTTCTGGAGCTGCAGTCATCTTGCTGGGACTGGGACTGCTACAGCCAATATGAGATGACCCAGTTGGACTGAAACTGCCTTGGCAATGATACCCTATCCTTCAGGAATGTACTTACGCTGCCAGTCAGGGTGTATAAACGCTAAGAGCAGGCTCAGACAAGTAGCTCACAGATTTAGGCTGTGTCCAAACATTGAAGAAAATTTAAGGGCAGCTTAGGAGGGGCCCAAGCTTTCATCCAATGGGTTTGGACATCCCAAGCTGCCAGTAAGCACCCTGAACTCCAGGCCTCCTACGCAGGGTGCAGACATTACACATGCGTTGCAGACCCTACATCCAAACAAGCCATCCTGGCTACGCTGACAGTGCAGAGAAGCAGGTATTGTAGGGAATGATTCATCCCATGCAGATGCCTACAGCAGGTCAGGGTCAGGCACTTCCTTAAAATATCCATTTCCCTCTAGCGACTGTAAAAGGTGGCTGGGGACTAGTTCAGTTGCAGGTAATTGCAGCAGAGGTCTCTAAATCTAGAGAAGGAAAGTTCCATGCTGTGAACCCCAAATACAGCCAGAAACACAGTCTGTGTGATGCACAGACCTCAGCATGCTCGAGATAGACTCAAGGGGTCTACTTCTCAGACCCCTGAGCACATCAGCAGTCTAAAATCATCCCATCAGCCCTGAAGAGGCAAAATACAGGGAAACCCATAAAAAAAATGAAGCCTGGAGGTTCAGCAGAAGAGGTCTCAGCCAAGGGGTGCAGGAAAGCCCAGGAGGGCTTGTATCTCCAGGCTTACAAGTGCTGAAAGCTTTCACCACTCACCTCATTTCCCAGGAAACCCTGGCAGGATCTGACCTCCCTTCCACACGCTCCTCCTCTCTCCTTTTCGCAGTCAACTGAGACCTATATGACATTACAACAAAAGAAATGTCAGCAAACCCAACCTTATCCCCTCCCCCCAGCTTAATTTCCTCAGTTCTTCAAAATAAGGCTGCACTGGAAAGCAATTATATATAAATTGCCGGTTATACATCTATTTAAATATTTATATATATTTGATATATATATATTATCTATTTAAATAGATATATAAGTTGGGGAAGGGACAGGAGGCCCCCCCATGAGCAGCCAAGGCAGCAGCATGTTGCTCTGCAGCAGCGAACGGACTGGCATCAGGGATGGAGCCCTACAGCCTGTGCCATGAACACACAAGATGGCCCAGCAACAAGGCACCAAAGCAAGCATGACGAGGTCCTCCTGTGAGGTTCACTGTCAGCTCTAAAGCAATCCCTCAAACTCTCCTAAAGAGTAATGGGAGGAAACAGCCAGGAGGGGCAGGGAGCTCAGGACGAGAACAGATGCCCTTCTTGTGGTGCTCACCCACAAGAGCTGGCCAAAAGCTTCTTGTGGGCTGGCCAAAAGCTGTGAGGAAAAGGGGCAGAGGCAGTGGACCCCTGCTCCGTGACCTAGAGCATCCCAGCAGCATCACTGAGAGGATGTGGGCTTTTCCTAGCAGTGACCTCCAGGCCTTGCTGACACCCCACCTTACAGCCTGAGGGTTGCACAGGACAGTCAGAGGGGCATCAGGCTGTTGCTAAGGTCCCCAGTGCCATGCTGGGTAGGGGTCCCAGCGGTAGGTTTTCTCCCACCATCTACATCCCCATCCTCTCTTTCCTCTCAGGCCATGAGACTCCTTGTTGGCGCAGTCGTATATCACAGTCATATATCACGTAGCCACTCTGGTAGCAGGAGCTTGAGGCAGAGCAGGGTATGGGGACCTTTATTACCATCAGAATAGCCTCAGCACTCAGCCTACTTAACCCAGCCACATTTACACTGCTAAATTTGGGAGAGTATGAGAAGCATTCCCGCAGAATGGGAGCTGGGGGAGGGACAGGCAGGCTTTTGGCCTCCTTTAACTCCCGGCCAAGCACTTTGTAATTCAAAGTCCATGTCAGGGATGCCACCCCAAGCTGCACAGCAATGGTCCAGAGCCAGCAAACCTGGAGATCCGGTGCCTTAACCCCTTCTTCAAGTCAGCATCTTAACTTGGCTATTTTAAGAAAATGATTGAGCTGGGCTCTCTGAAACAGAGAAACAGTGAAACAGCTCCCACTGTGTCCTGGTTTCAGCTGGGATAGAGTTAATTTTCTTCATAGTAGTTAGTATGGGGCTGTGTTTTGAATTTGTGCTGGAAACAGTGGTGATAACGTGGAGATGATTTAGTTGTTGCTAAGTAGCGCTTACACTAGTCAAGGACTTTTTCAGCTCCCCATGCTGTGCCGGGTGCACGGGAAGCTGGGAGGGGACACAGCCGGGACAGCTGACCCCAACTGACCCAAGGGATATCCCACACCATAGGATGTCATGCTCAGTATATAAAGCCGGGGGAAGAAGAAGGAAGTGGGAGACATTGGGAGTGACGGCGTTTGTCTTCCCAAGTAACCGTTACGCGTGATGGAGCCCTGCTTTCCTGGAGATGGCTGAACACCTGCCTGCCCATGGGAAGCAGTGAATGAATTCCTTGTTTTGCTTTGCTTGTGTGCGCGGCTCTTTCTTTCCCTATTAAACTGTCTTTATCTCAACCCAGGAGTTTCCTCACTTTTACTCTTCTGATTCTCTCCCCCATCCCACCAGAGAGGAGTGGGCGAGCAGCTACGTGGGGCTTGGTTACTGACTGGGACTAAACCATGACACACTGAAATAAAGAGGCATGTAAGGAGAATTCAGAACACCTCCATGCACAAAAGGAGGCCCTCAACTTCAGATAGCCAAGTCTGAAGACCCTGCCCTAAATGGATGTAGTACTCAGCTTGTTAACAGCTAGCAGCAACCCTTACATTCAAACTAATTTAAGAAGTTGTGGATGACTATTTTCAGATGCAAAATAGATGAACTACTCGAAAGATAGGATCAATACCAGCAGCAAGAGGGGGCCACCATCCCTGGCAGCACTAGAAACATCGCCCTGACCTGCAGCACAGGCACCTAGAAACAACTGATCACCAAGCTTTGATTTTGAGATTGCGGAAGGAAATTAAACCTCTATTTTGCTCTGTTGCTGGTGGGTACGGGAAGGAAACGCAGGTTACAGTAACCTTTCTGGGCCCGTTTTCCATAAACACTATCAACACCTGCACTCTCCTGAGGATGCCCAGAGAAATCTCCCTCTGGAAACCCAACCCATGAAACATCTTTGGGGGAATGTTGCTGCCCACATCCAACAAATAAACACGTTAATTAATCCCAGAGAGTGCCAAGTCCAATGGTGTACAAGGTGAGCCAGAAATTTTCCCCAGCACCCACACCGAGATGTTCGAGGGAGCTTTTGAGGAATGCAGGCATGAGCCTGGGCAGCTGGCTGCGGAGCTAGGGCTGCTCTCCTGGAACCTTTCCCAAGCGATTCACATGCACACCAAAAAAAAACCTAGGCTTGTTTGCCATAGAAGTGGGCATCAAACGCTCTGACATCAAGAAGGATGATTAAAGACAGTTGAGTTACAAGGAAAGATTAAAAGAACTAAATATGCCCAACCTGGCTAAGCAATGAGCAAGAGGAGACGTGATAAAAGACTCCAGGCATCTGAATGAAGGGAGTGGCATGGCATTAAAGGACTGAATAAAATATCTTTCTGAGAAATGGATCCATCAACGATCTCCCAAGAGATAAGGAACAAACCTCATTTTTAGGCATTTATAAAACCGGTTGCTAGAACTGAGGTTTTTGAGGAGAAATCCACATTGCCCCAAAGGGAGCACGCACCAAACCTTTTAATCTCCAGCATGAGGTGCTGCGAACAAAGCATGCAATGCCACAGGGGAGCGCAGGAAACTTGGGAAGTGGCAAGTATTTCATTCTGCCTCATCCAAGAAACAGAGATACGCTTTTTCACTGTAAACTTAAAAAAAAAAATTCCTTTTCACCCCTTCTTTTTAATTCAGCAGCCCTAATCCATAACGTTGAGGTTAAAAAAAAGGAAAAAAAAAAAAAAGGAAAATAACCACCAACCCATTCAAAACAAACAAGTCTGGGGGTCTTACGAGTACTTGACTTTTTTCCCCAGTACTTAAAGATACATAGGGTACCGCAGAGGCAAGAGCCCAGCTTGAGCTGGGCAGCGGCGCTCCCAGGGACTGTGAGCCTGGCAGCCCTCCAGACTCAGCCAGACCCAGCACACACATGGGCAAGATGACAAAATCCTGAAAAGCATTTCAATACCTGGTTCTGCTGAGACTGTACCCCTCAGAGAAAGTACCCTCTGAAACCCAGGGACCTGATAGGCTTTATAAAGATTAGAAGTAAGCCTTAAGCCCTGAGAAAACTGCCCAGAACTGAGAGCTAAACCTGCTGTGCTGGCTTTACCCCAAAAATCCATGTATAATGCATGCAACGTGCATACCTATCTAAATACAGAGTCTGTGAAGCCAAAGCAGTGGATTCTGTGTAATTTCACATGATCTCCAGCCATACGAGAGTCTCCTGAACATCTCCCCCCAGCGCAGACAGAAGGGTGTACCCAAGGGAAGGAGCTTGACCTGGCCAACAGTATTCACTGAATACAGACACATGCATGGTGAGGTTTCCAGCAACACCAACTTATCAATTCATTTGATGTGCCTGGGGGTTGCAATTAACCCCCAAATGCTCTTTCAGGTGTTTCTGCCCCAATATTCTTGATGCAGCTCAGCGGCATCCCATGCTTGGGTACCTGAGAGACTCCTTCATCTTCAACTGGGAAAAGCCAAAAGACATTTGCTGATGGCACAGTTTTAAATCACAGTTAAATTCACATAATGGCCATAAATCATCAAGAAGGTGGTCCTGTCCCAGCTCCCCCTGGCTCCCCTGACATGGTGAGTCAATGCAGGGCACTTGGGTCTAAGAAAAACCTAGCTAGGAAAAAAAAAAGGTAAATAATTTTCTTCTAATTAATTCCCTAAACCAGTTCAGTGGGGTTCAGGCAAGTACTAGAAATCTTTCCCCTTTTGGCATGAGCAAGATCAGCTGAACTGCAACATGTGACCACAATCCAAGGCAACCTTTGTTTGCAAGACCAAGAGTGGATCTTTTTGATTTATTTTTTTTCCCTTTCCCACAACAAGCTCTTAAGTCTGCAACTGCCTTTCTCCATGGGAACAGGAGATCCACCATTTACTGACTGGTGAGCTTTATTGCAGAGCTGAAACAGGATGTTCACAGAGGATTTTATTATATTTTTTTAATAAGTGGAGCATTTTAGTACGCAGTGAATCTTCTTGCTTTATGCTTGTGTGTCTCTTTGGGAGGCTGAAGCACAACACCAGGCTGCCAGATTCATTTTATATATTGAAGAAACATGATTCTACTCAGTCTGAAAGGCAGGGCAACATAAAAAGACCTGTTCAAAGTGGAGGAAGTTCTGCACTTAAGAGTTTGGGATGAAAAGGGGAAAATTAAAACATCTAAAAGAGATTATTATACCTTCCATCAAACCTTCCTCTTCCCATACAAAATCAGCTGCTTCCATCACTGCAGCAACACTGATGCTTGAGATAATCAGGCTCAGGGTATCACTGTCACAAAGAATTAAAGGCCTGCAGGTTGTATTGAGAGAACTCCTTCCTTCCTTTTTGAAGTTAATTTTGGGTATCCCAGTTCTGGCCATGACTGCAGTTTTACTCTCCTCTCATCACGCATTCAGACAGACAGACAGCCCTTGCAGGAGAGCAAAGCCCCTCTTTGACCCACAACTCATCCTTACATGAACGGCTTCAGAGAGTTGAAGAAGGAAACATAAAATTTTGTAGTGCAATTACCACTACAGGGAGTGAGGGTTATTTTTTCCCAATTCAGCTAGATGATAAGAAAAAACTGCCTCCCAAAACACAGGCAAGTTTCTACTACTTAGAACAGTGGGCTGGGGTAACCAATGTGTAAAAAAACAAATGGAGAGGAGCCTGAAAGAGCAGCAGGTCCCAGAGTAGCGGTGCATCTCCTGCATCACTCACCGCACGGTGTGGTGCTGCAGCAAGGAGCGATGGAGAAAGGTGAGCCCAGGTGCAGCCCATGTAGTCCCACCATGGGTGAGGAGGGCAAGGGGGAAGGTGTAACCCAGAGAAAACAAAAAGCTGGATCCCTGTGGCTCTGCACAGACGGCACGGATGCCCTGGTACGCAGCAGGACTGCAGCTCACTCCTGTGCGAAGGAGCCCTGGCACCTCCATGGAGCCGGCACGGAAACCACTCTGCATCAGGGACAGTCCCTCTGAAAGCCAGGGGTGATCTGACTGTACAGTTAACAACCTATAAAAAACTCCACTTGCTGTTACTCTTTTTTTACTTGCAAAGAGCAGCAGAAGCCGATCCTCGGTACACAGCTCTGCAGGGTGCAGATGCTTCACCGCTCACACGCCTGCCCAGCCTTCCCTGGCGCAGAGCCCCGCTGCCAGCAGCAACAACTGCTGCCCCAGATGTGACAGCAATTTCTTTATCTCTCCCTTGCTAAAATGATGTAGCACGGTGCCTTTTGGTTCTTAAGAGAGGCAATTGCCAGCACAATCTTGGAGAGTATCTTGCTTTCCAATGGACCAAGCCTCGGGATACCTTTGGAGCTGCCTGGGAAAGACAGACTAATGTATTCTGCATGTGGGCAGCGGAGCGACGTGCACCAAACCTGGCTGGATAGGCAGGCGGGCAGGAAAGCATCTTCTGAGAGATGACAGAAAGAATAAAAAGCAGGAACTGGCAAGGACAGCCTGTTCAGCACAGAAGCACAGAAGACTACCAGCCGGAGCACCACCTCTCTGGGCTCCTGCAGGATGCACCCCAGGAGGGAGGTGTGTGCTGGGAAGCTGCCAGTTCCCTGTGTCCTTCCCAAGAAATGCATTTCTCACCCCGATACACACATTTTGGTACCAAAGTCAATCCCCACTCCCACTCAGCAGAGCTTTTGCCAGCAGCTGTTTTCCCTGGTTATTTTCCAAACACTTTTCCAGAGCTTCCCATCCTCACTCTCTCACACGACAATAACTGCTATTCTATTTTTGCTCCAGATCTGAAAGGTGCAAGAGAGAAACAAGTGGTTTTCGAGTTTCATGAAGACGGTGACCTCTGCCTGCACAGGCAGCTGCTCCTTTGCTGGAGGAGAGGGGATGCACTTGCCCTGCGCACAAAGCTCTTGGAGAGGGAATGGAGTGGGATGCAAGTGCCTGGGCCACTGCTGACAGCCTGGAACGAGTTACTGCCAGGCTCAGAGGATTTCTGCCTTCCCAACAAGGCGGCCTGGGTGAGGAATGCAAGTGACGCAGCAGCATCCTGCCGGGAGAGAGGGAAAAAAGTAAAAAAAAAAAACCCTAAAGCTCTTTGGATGACGTTCAGGATGACTACACTTTTACGGTAAGTGTTTAGTAACTCGGAGTCGCATAACCCTTCTCTGCCCACTTGAGGCCACGACACGCAGATTACAAGCTACAAGAAATGCTTCACACACACACACCCGGTCGAATCCCCCATCCAAGGGAGGACAAAAACCTTTAACAAATTAAGCTGCATTTCCCATTTAAGCAGAGCCCGATTGCTATTTATTTAACAATTTTAAAGTGTTATTTTAGCCTTCCTGGTTTGTGTGTGTTGAGAGGCTGTTCCTGGGACAGGAGCCAAAGTCGATTAGAGCAACCTAGCAGCCAGAGAGGGAGGCAAAAGCAGGCTGGAAGAGCAGAGGAGGGTGCCATGGCAAGGCTTCACTGCAGGGACGGTCCCTGGCAGCCCCCAGCCACAGAGCTGGGAGGAGGCAAGCAGAAAACTGGTGACAGCAAGTGAGAGAGAGAGAGTCAGGGTGGAGAGCAGTGCCCAGTCCATCACCATTTGGTGGCTGCCGGCAGAGGCTCCCTGCTTTTGGCACACTGATGCCTTGCCCCGAGCAAGCATGCCGGGAGATGAGCAGGTGGAAGCAAAGCCACGGCAGACCTGCACACACAAACATCCATCCCAGGAGGATGACACAGAGCTCCCTGCAGTGGGGATGCCCCACGTGGGAACTGCCCAGGCAAGGTGCTGAACCCGCCTGAGAGGTGCCTTCACTGGAGAACCGACCAGAGGATGGGTGATCCACTTGGGTACAAATGCTGTTTGGTATCCATCTGCTCAGCATGCCCTGCAACACCAACAGCCCTGGGACAAACACATCGAGGGGAGAACAGCATTAAACATCTCCCCACAGGTACCAGATGAGTCCCGCTCTGGCGCCCTGCATCCTACTCCTCCTGTCATCACTATGCTTCCAGGTTGGCCTCCAGGAACGGGTTTTAGAGCAGGCAGGCAGAGGTGAGATGGATGGTGGTTAAGCAGGATGGATGCTGCCCCCAGATGAGCAGCTTTTGTGCCTGGATCAGGGGAAACCTACCTGATACCTATTGATGGGGGCTGTGAAACACATAGCTTGAACCACCACTAGCCCCTTGCACCTCCACACTCCCAAAGTGAACCTTTTATCAGTTAACACGAGACCCCCTCTTTCACCTGTATCGAAGCACAAAATGGTGCTTTAACCACTAGTTTCCCCCAGTGAGCTCAAGGGCTCCTCACCCATGGTGGCTCCAAGCACAGGCGCTTCCTCAGGCTCACATGCCCCACCACCACCGCTGCCATCGGCCCGGGGCTGGCCGGCGGTGAAACCGTAATGGCTCTTCTCCATCCGCAGCACAGGCAGAGGGCGATGTGAGAGGGAAACCTGGGCACCCGCTCCCACCCAGCTCCTCTCCTCCAACACATCCCTCTGCCCATTAGATGTGGGTGGGTGGAAGGACAGGTGTAGATGTGGGATCTCCTCTGGACCAAACATGAGCAGACTCTTCCACGTAGCTTTTCAAGCCCGAGCAGAGAGAGGAAGAGCACATGTGCGAGCAGGAGCCCTGCTAGAAGATGCTGATAATAATGATTATGAGATGCAAACCTACAGATGAACGGAGCCAAAACACATTGACAGGTTAGAGGAGCCAGTGACAACCCCTGACACTTGCAAGAGCTGGGCAAAAGGGCTGAGTGCAGCCAGAGATCTCAGCAGACACAGCCATCAGGACTACCTCACAAACTCAATAATACAAGCACAGAAGTGTGCCAGGGCGTCATGACCCCATCCTCCATAGACATCCCCAAGCAAGGTCCCCATGTGAGAACTGGGAGCAGGACTTGCAGTCATGATGGTGCATTTGGCAGAGCAAGGTTCGGCGCAGACCTGGAGCTGGTGCTGCCCTGTGGCACCCTGGCTGGCTGCACACAGCCAGTGCTGTTTGCCAGAGCACTTGGTCACTGTAGCTCTGCAGGAAGAGTATCTCCTTCCCATTCTGGCCACGCAGAGGCAGTGACCCAACCCAACCCAGAAACCTCACAGCTCCTGCTAGTCCCTTTTATTTTATTTTTTTAATATGACACGTGTTATTGCACAGAGAAACACCCAGAAAACACAGGGCAAGGGTGATGCTAGCAAAGAGCACATACGTGCCTGAAAAGAGTAACCAGCAGGATATAGGCTCCCCGCAGCAGCTCTGCAAGCCATGAGCCTCCCCTGCATCTCAAGGCCAGTGCACTCCCCTCCAGCCTCCCATCACCACCTTAGAGCTGGGCTCAGCACCCTCTGGGTGCCTGTTCTCCTTTGCTCTCATTTTAGGGAAGTAACAGAGCACTGAGGAAGGTAAGACGTGGGAAAAGGAACAGAAGGCAATCCTAGTCCAAAATCCATCCGGTGGCTGGGGAAGAGAGCAGCCAAATGAAAAAGTAAAAGTGAACCAAGAAAGAGACACAGCAAGCCCAGAGACATTATTCTGTGTGCTTCAGGGCGAACTTGGAAGGAGCCATGGGGGGGAAAAAAAAAGCTCACCCCTGGTGCTCAAGGCTCTCCCTGCCCCTTCTGTGCATTTGAGAAAATAAATACTTTCAACATCACCCAAACCACCACTGCGTTTTGTAGAAGATGGGTTTTCCATGTGCACAAAGACACGTTCCCAAGATGCCACTACAACTTGACTGACTGTATTGAAGAGCTCTGAAGCTCCGCTGTCAGCAGGTCTGCCACATCAGCCCTGCCACAAGCTTGCCATCCAGCAAACTTCATTTGGTGGTAACTCCTTTTGATATTATGTGGTACATAAGAACTGCTCAGGGATTTCACTTCTTCCCGGTGTAAGCCCCAGCCTGTTAGCCTTGAAAAGGGGAATGAATAGCAAATTGCTTGTTCTCTTCTTCACTTTCTCTGTACCGTTTTTAAGACAAACTACCATGCTGCTTTTATTTTTTAAGCAGCCTTGGTCAACACAAGTCAGATTCAACGCCAGCATGTCACAAACAAGCATAGCAAGCTTGCTTTTTTTTTTTTTTTTTAGGGGAATTTTAGCATCAGCTAAGCTAGAACTGAAGCCTAGATTTTCCTAGCAAGGCTCACATCTACATCCTCCAAGACAGCAGGCACAGACACTGTGATCTGCGCTGTGCAGGGATGCAGCAAGGCAAGGGAACTTGCAAACCACAGGGGAAAGCTCTGCAGCCTACAACAAAAGACCAGGCGTATCCAGTACGTCTGCCTATCTGTGATCTTCCTCTTCAAGGCACTTTTATATCCTCCTGTGATTTTAAAACCCAGTACACACTGTTTCGGCTTTGATGCTATGCATTCTTATTATCAACGAACCAATACCAGAATATCCTTTCTTCTTGCAGTAAAATCCCTCTTTTCCCTGGGGGGTACAGCTGGTAGGGTAGAACAGACCAGGCATTTAGCATTTAATCATAAGTATCAGCTTGAATCATCTAGGCTCGCATGGCTCCAGAGTATTCCCACCGGCTGCAAACACCAGCCGAGTAACATCACTGTCAGACGGCAGTTGCAGGGGTATTTGGTTTAGCATCCGCAGGGGAGGAAATCATCAGCTTGCATCACAGCACAGAGTGACCAATTTGTGGTCAACCAAACTACTCCCAAGAGCCGAAAAACCAAGTGCAATGCAATAACGTTGGAAATTTGGATTCAGAGCAGCAGGAGGTGTTGGGACACTTGGCCTCAGCAGGACTGATGGGGGCAGAACACGTGCCAAAATCTGGATGCAAGGACTGCAGAAATGCTGGGCCAGAAGGGACTTCAAACAGCCACCCAGCCCCGAACCCTCTCTTGGCTTGTTTGTCTTCATGCCACTCTCCAAGGCAACACCGGTGTGGCTCTGCCAAGAAGGAAGCAGGTCTCGGCTGCAATTCCCAGCGACGAGCCCCACCATCCAGGAAGGGCTGCTGTGCTGCTAAAAAAGCGGTTTCTAACACTTTTTGGGCCAGCTCCAGCATCACTCATTCTCCTTCACCACCAGGAGCTGTAACCTATGCTTTGAGAAATGCCAGACTACTCCCCTGCTACCAGGCACGATGGAGATCATGCACTGGAAGACAGCGTCCGGAGAAGCACTTCCCTGTATGCAATTTTCTCCTAGTCCTGTCCTCAGACATGGAGAGACATCGGGTGCTGCACTCCTCACACCGCCTTCCTGGATGTCTCAAATCTGCTGCGTTCCTTTCAAGTCTCAATGTACCAGGTGCTCAACCACCTCTCCTCTCCCTGACCTCCTTCCTTCCTCCTGTATGCCATCTGTTTTCCAGGCAAAAATGCGTAGCCATACTTTGAAATAATTTTGGGGACACTTTTCAGCTTCTTCTATAGTAACAAAAGTTCCTTGTCCCACTTCGCAGTGTGGACATATAGGCTGTGGCTACACAACTGGAAGGGGTCCGGAGAAGGGCCACCAAGATGATCAGAGGACTGGGAAGCCTGCCATATGAGGATAGGCTGAGAGAACTGGGTTTGTTCAGCCTTGAGAAAAGGAGGCTCAGAGGGGATCTCATCACCGTGTACCAGTACTTAAGGGGTAGTTACAAAGAAGATGGAGACTCCCTTTTTACGCGGAGTCACATGGAGAGGACAAGGGGGAATGGACACAAATTGCTCTTGAGGAGATTCCGATTAGACACCAGAGGGAAATTTTTCACTGAGGACAGTCAGTCAACCGTTGGAATAATCTCCCCAGGGAAGCGCTTGACTCGGCCACGTTGGACACCTTCAAGAGTCGTCTGGACAGGGTGCTGGGCCGTCTTGTTTAGACTCTGCTCTTCCTAGAAAGGTTGGACTAGATGATCCCTGAGGTCCCTTCCAACCTGTGATTCTGTGAACTGACCACATGGTGAGCCGCAGTACAGCCAACACCAGGAGAGCAGAGATACCTGGCTCCAAAATTACTGCTGAAGACAGCATCCCATCAAACCATGGCCTGACACCTGTGGGTTGGTTTCCCCCTCCACCCTAGGTTTATCATATGCAAATCTTCCAGCTATTCCTCATAAGTAAAGTTTCCCAAACAGAAGCTTCATCTTCCCAAGCCATCTGTTTTCATATGAAAAACAGAGGGCTGGGACTGGATGCTGTATTTCAAGCAAGGTTTTATATGACAACCGAGATTGAATTATTACCTTTGCCATTTTTCTGTGGGCTATTCAAGATCTGCCTTTCTTGTAAAAGCATCCGACTGTTGATTCATAACCAGCTTGTAATTCACTGCAGCTCCCAGATCCCTTCCTGCAGTTAACCTGTTACCGCTCATTTTGTGTACATGCATCTGATTTCCAAGATCACTATTTTGCACTTGTCTTTATTGAATTTATTTTTCTTCTCTTCGAACCACCCCTGCAGCACATTAAGACAACTGTAAGAGAAGATGCTACCACCTAAAGTACCTGCAATGTCTCCGGTTGCATTTCAACTTCTGTATCCTCCACAGTCTAACACCTACTCTGCTACTGACCCTCAAAATGCCTTCCTGATCCAACAGCAAACCATTTCTTTTAGCTTCTTAAGTACCCGCTTATGATGATTTCATCTTCAACACATTTCCCGAGTTTGTTTATCGAGCTGTCGGGATTTCCTCAAGAACTACTGAACAGCTTTCAGCACTTTTTTTTTTTTTTGTGAAGTCACTAAAATACCAGATTTGGTATGAGTTTGCCTAGTAGTTCCACAAGCCCTCCATCCTTCAGGAGAACTTGCTACACCAGGAGGCATCACAGTTAAGAGCCGGCAACTCAGACAGTAAGAGTTTGGCAGTTATTTGAGATTTTCTTTAAAGTCAGATCAAGCAGATCATCCATTCCACATTCAGGATCAGCATCACCGTTTTTCTACCCAGCTGTCTCTCCATTGGTATTTCCCTTGGCTGAGCTAGGACTTCAGAGCTGCAGAAGCTTACAAAGAAAAGCTCATGCCCAAAGGGTTAAGACTTGTTTTTTCATTATCTTTAAGTCATAAATATGATTTCCACTTGAAAAGGGAACACCTCATTTAGCAGACGCAGTGGCTCTGAAGAGTAATGCAGAGCTTTGAAGGAAATTAAAAAAAAAAAAGGAAGCAAGGGGAGAAAGCAAAATAACACTTCCAGAAAGTTTTCCGAAGGAAATGAGTAACCTCTTGTTATTAAATTATAAATCACAGTCCTTGGGAAATGGTATTGTCTGTGGTCTATTTTTAAGGAGAAAACACCCCTATCACTGGCATGAGGGCTAAACATGCTGATAGGACATGTCTGTGGACAGTGCGAGTGTTCACTGGGAGCCATCATCTCAATCCTGCCATTTCCATCGCTTACCAGCAACCAAAACAGCATGAAAAGAAAGTGGCTTAGAGAAAAAAAAATGCACCCAGGACAACAAACAAGGGCTACTGTTCTCCATGGATGGAGGACAGAAGGAAACACTAGAGATCAAGCAGAGGAACCAGATCCCGTGCGTACACTTAGGCTTTGCTTTTGTCTTCCGTGTGTGAGGGATGCACACAAAGCCACCAGGAAGCAAATCTGTGCTGACCTCAACATCCCCATAGGGGTTCAGGTAACCTTCCATGTGCACTAGCATCCTCTGAGTCCCCAGGATGGGACACGTTGGGCATGCAGCCACAAGTAAACCCCTCGGCCTCTTTTCCCTGGGATCTGCCACCAAGACAGGGCTTTCTGAGGCAACACCTGATGCTGCAGCTCTGCTGATACTGAGCACTTCAAAGGCATAATTAGCCTCATTTTATGCTGAGAAATGAGTCCCAGATTCCTGTGGGACTCGCCAACTGGGAATAGGCACATGATGTCAACAGAAGGGAAGCAGAAGGCAGCAGAGCTAGCTGTAGGCTCAGCTATAGGCACACCGTCAAAACCAAATCGGAGGGACCACAAGCTCTCAGACACCCCACCATCATGCAGCAAGCCTCCTTGCACACTGGCATGGGGACCATTTTTGGCACCTTGCGCCAAGCCCAACCAAGCATTGCTGAGCCTGAGCCACTGGGTTCAGCTGCAGACCCATGTCCTGGGCACGCTCAAGCCAACTCAGACCCAAAACCACATGTGCACCCCCAAACTTTCCAAGCTGCACCAGGAACGAGCAGGAACCTACGACCAGCTCACTAAAATACAACACACTACACCTAATTTTACTATGAGGGTAACTGAGCACTGGCACAGCTTGCCTAGGGAGGCTGTGGAGTCTCCATCTGTGGAGATACCCTAAAGCCATCTGGATGTGGTCCTGGGCAACGAGCTGTAGGTAGCCCTGCTTGGGCTGGGAGGTTGGACCAGATGACCTCCAGAGGTCCCTTACAGCTTCACCCATCCTGTGATTCTGTAATTGCAAAGATGCACTGCACCGCAATCCTGCACATTAAATTAGCTTTCACTGACCTGGTGCAAAAAAGACTGTAATTATTCAACTTCTCAACTATTTCTGACATTCTTTCCATAGATGAGGTTTAAGCCTTTTTTTTTCCCTTCCTTTTAATAGGAACACAACCCCACAGTTTGCAGGAGATTATATAACACACACACACACACATCACTCTTCCAAAACAGCATCTGAAAGCATTTGTTTGATGATTTTTTTTTCCCTCCCCCCCATAAACCACCACCCTGCTGGTCTCATTCATTGTGCGGCATTTTGCAACGAAACGTAAAAACGGTATTAATCATAGCTCTGAAAAAACACAAATTTCTTTTCTGAGGTTTGAAGTAACCATTTGGAAGGAAAACTTCCAGGAGCCAGAGGGACTGACAGGGCTGGAGACTAAAGTCCTTCTTTTCAAAGGCCAAGTGTATCCCAATATATCCCTTGGACAGCTGCCCCGAGCCAAAGTTATAATACTTTATTCTTCAGTTCAAGTAGCAAGAAGGAGATTTGGTACAAAATCAGGACAAATACTCAAAGTGAATGGGGAGGTTTAGCAGGCAAATGTGTCGTAAATCTAACCGGAGGCTTGAGCTCTAACTACAGCTTTGGTGAGAATCGATGTCTGAAGCCTCAGTTGTCTCTCACCTCCAGGATGCTGCAGGAATTGGGGCCAAAATGACCAGATAAGGGCACCCTTTCCTCACCGGCAGCACCCAAGCATCCTGGACTGAGTGCTGACACTCATCCGCAGCAGAGCGTTGCTTCAGCAACAGTCAGAAACACAGAGGTCTGCAAAGGCTGTGCCAAACAATAAAAATCATTATCATCTTTATGTTTTCTGGCCAAACACCATTGGAGAAAGTTACCTTCTACATAAATCAAGCCCTTTGTCCACATCCACAGATATAGTGCTTCTCGTGGACACTAGAAGGGGCTTCTGTCAAAGATGGAGTTGGGAAAAACCACGAGGCTCTTTTCTACGTTAGATGCTTGAGCAGAGATTTGCCAAAGGCTTTGGAATCCCTCTGCTTCAGAAGTAAAACATTAATAATTTAAACCCCTCCTTTTAAAATAGGAAGGGCACTAAAAGAAACTATTGAAGGAGAAAATCCATCAAGCCTGCCACCACATCCAACTCAAACACCAACATTTTCTCTCAAACCCCAAAAGTGGTTTCAACGAGCTGGCAAACGAGGATTTTACCTTTTTCTTACCCATCCCTCCTTGACATTTGCCCCTCTGCCATTAATCTTCCAGGAAAAGCAGTCACCCACAGGGAGAGGGCACATCAAGCATCCCGGCACAGAACACCCCAGGATGCTGCTACCAGGGGCAGCCATGGTGCAAGCAGTTGCAAAGCATCTCACAGGGCATGCCAAATATTTTGGGTTTATTGTTATACTAGTAGGATAGGATAAGATAGGACAGGACAGGACAGGACAGGACAGGACAGGACAGGATAGTTCAGCTGGAAGGGACCTACAACCATCATCTAGTCCAACTGCAAGTATTTTGTATTAGAAGAATAAGCAGAGAGAGAAAGAAAATGATCCATGATGGATTTTTTTTTTCTTTTTTAATCAATAATCCCAGACTCTTGTGTGCGGTGAAGTTCCCTGTTTATTCAAAGCACGCATGCCTCTGCCTGTCTCGGCTACTGATACCGTTTCTTATCAGCACCTTTCATTCTTTCCCATTCTTGCAAGACCACTGCAAGGTAAAAAAAGGATTTTATCTTCATATTTAAGAGGCAAAAAAGGCTGACAGGGATAGGTCCACCTCGCTATCGAGGCTTCTGCAAGAGCAGGAACAATGTGGCAACCCAAGATCTAGCGTTGTCTACACCAGCCCCGCTGGCGACCCCAGCTCCTTTGTCAGCAGCCAGCCCGGGCACAAGCTGCTGTCCTAGTATTGAGGTGGCCAGATAAAACCACACTCTCAGAGACACATCCCCCTCTTCCACACAGATGTACATACTTCAGATGACCAGTCCAAATTTGCAAAGAAAGACACGTAGGGCCAGGGAGTATCATCCATTTACTCCATACCATGGGTCCTCTTGGGCACCCAGCTCAGCCAGCCAAGCTGAAGACGACCTTTGCAGCCGTGTAAACACTGGAAGAGTGCAACCTCCTGCCTCTGCAAAGGATGCTTAAATACATCCCTTTCTTCAGGAAAAAAGAAAGAAGAGGAATAGCTATTCTAAACCTATGTGCCAGCCAATCCAGTGACCAAGTGCCATCCTCCAACAGCTTTTTAGACAGTCATGAACTTTAAATTTGTTTTGTCTCCTGCTCCCAGCAGCTCCTAAACAGTGTGAGTTAAATATTTACAGAAGAGTCACTGTTTGTTTAAGTTTCAATCCATACTCGCTGAGGTCCAATATGCCCAGATCCTGAAATGACAGCTGATTACAGAAGAACCTGAAAACATGGCAGAGGGGACCCTGATGCTTACCAGACTTTTTATCTGGACACTTTCTCCAGTGGTTGCTTTGGGACGCCCTTCCCAGCTTCTTTTAAAAGAAGAGCAACGGCAGCTCCCGCCAGCCAAGGGCCATGGTTCACCAGATGCTTCCGCACACCTCTGCTCAGTGCCACAGAGCCCCAGGTTTTGGAGAGCCCCCGACCACGCTCTGGAGCCCACTCCTCCCTGGGTCACAGCGAGGTGGCTGGATTGCTTCTGGAAATGCAGCTGAAGCACCTGAGCTGCTGCACAGCATGTACCAAGGCAGGGTGCAAACACCATTGAGCTCATGCAACCAAACTGCCGCAGGTGGGGCACAGCACGGTGTCACTCCAGCTCAACAAGTCCTACCCTGACCTGCCCCTTTTGTCCCTCCTGGATTCAGCAACAGCTTTTCCAGTTTACCATAGCGTCCACTCCAATGGCACAACAAAGTCCTCCCATACCTTACCAAATAACTGAGGATACCCAAACTTTTTGCCTAACTGGACAACCCTTCAGAAGTTGAAAAGACACCTGTATGTGCTGACATGCTTCTGCTATAAGTTAGCTAAGCCTAACAAGTCACATGGCAGAAGATGACAGCACCTTCTTGCATGTGGTAGTACACAGCTTTACAGGTGAGCCAAGAAGAAAATTAGACCATGCTTCAGGTGCAGCAATTTCCATTTATTCATACCATAGCCACATGCGGGCCCAGTTCAACTCCTGAGAGTCTTCCATTTGGGGTATAACTGGGGACTCACCACCACAAAGGTGCATACAAGCAGGCATAGTGACATGCTGGCATGCCCCGATGGAGCATCTCACCCTGTAGATGTTCAGCGTTCAGCTTTGCAAGCTCCCACAGGAACAGCAGAAGCAGGGAGATGACCAAAGCAAACACCCGTCTCAGCATCTTCCAATGACCACCCAAGGATGGCAATTCCCTTCGTTTTTATGTTTTCACGTAAAAGTTCCATCCTGAGGAACTGAGCAGAAGGTGCTTACTCAGCTCGGATGAGAGGCTGGGACAGCTTTGCCTGAGTTCAGCTACTTCAAACCCAGCACCTGATCTGAACAGCCCCTGGGATGAGCGCACATTGCTGAAGAACTCAAAACCACCGACAACAGCTATTGCTGTGCTCATCCCATCAAAATAAAACTCTTAGTGCTGCAGCAAGGTGGAACTCAGCAACATTGCTCTGTCCTAGGGTTCTCTGGAGAACGACAGGACCCATTCTCTCCCTGCACAAGGTGTTTCAAGGCATTTCTCCCCAGTAAAACAGAAAATGTGGTGTCAACCAAGAGGATAACTTTTGTCACCAGGTGGGTCTCAAGGTCAGGCTTGCACACTGCCATCATCAGGAGTCTTGAGCAGTGTGAAGGACCTTGCATGGATGAAGAACCCAACCAGAAAATGGCCGTGCCAGTGCCATGCATGCACGCACTACCCGCCCTCCTCCTGACACATGTTTTCCATCCGGGCGTGCCTATGCACACGCACACAGGAAAGCGCCTGATGAACTTCTATGGATGTACTTATACATACATGCACATGAATATGCATGAGTACACGGCCCCACCACAAGCAAGCCATGCTGACAGATGAGATTAAAGAGAAGACTGCAACATGGAGGAGGCTGGAAATAATGACAAACACTTTCATCAGTAAAACCCCAATTACCCAGCCCATACACAACCTCTCATCTCTACGGAGCACGCAAAGCTACTTATTACAGAGATGCCTTTACCATAATTGGACTTTTACAGAAAGGAAAGGAGCTGCCCTGGCTTTCCCATGTTTTATTTCTCCAGGTCTTGCGGGAAAGACCTGTTGTCAGTAGCGCATGCCTCGCCACGCACATCGCCACAGCTGGTGGGTCCACTGGAGCCAGCCGTAACCGGGAGGTTGAAGGCACAAGCCTATGACCAAGGAGACTTCAAAAGAGCAGCTGATCTCCACCAGCATAATGCACACCATTAACACCGTGGGGTTGGCTTTACTGATTCTTCATGGAAGACAGATGTAGATGCTTCATGGAAGAAAGTAAAATTTTACTGGGGCACAGAAGAGAGACACTTTTCTATTTTAATTCACCTGGTCTTAAAAAAGAAAAAAAAAAGAAAAAAAAAAGAAATACAGCCCCCCTCTTTTCCCTTTTACATAAATATTGGATCTGAGCACTTTATGCTCTTAAGAAGTTAAAAATAGGAAATAATATGAAGTCTATGTGCTGCATCTTTTATCAAAGCCTTTTATGAACATCAAAACCAGCTCCTCTGTGCTCTTTTATACTTTCCTGCCATCACTCACAATTCATAAAAGAGGACTATAGAGATACAAAGGGTAAAGCGCTTCCCAGCACTGTCACAGAGCGCCAGGGACAAAAAAGCAGCTTTTCCTCAAAGCTCTGAAATCTAAGAGCAATTTTATGATATAATGTCACTTTTAGCAAAGGAGATGAATAATGGATATTCAAAATATAATAATATTTTCACAAGTAAACAATGCTTTGCAGTGTCAAAGCTCTTCAGAAGCACTGTCAAGCCTTTGCAAGAAGGACTGACAGTGCAATCAGCGTAACACCACCGGGAAGCAAAGACTGTGAGAATAAACACAGGTTTAACCAAAAGGCAGGGTCTCCCTGGCCAAACTCTGTCTGTGCTCTCTAGAGACACACACTCAGATCCTCTCTATAAAAAAGGGGAGGTTTGGAGATTAACAAGATGAACCAGAAACTCTTTAGACATAAACTTGATTTTGACCCTGCCATCTCTCAGAGACCTGCAATAAATCCAAACCTCCCCCCGACCTGTATGATGAGTGGGCTCACACTCACCTATATTCAAGAGATATGAGCATTAATTAACTTCAACATTAAAAAAAAAACCACATTTCAAAGACAGTAGCTGCTAGAATATTAATGACTCTTTCCCAGCCTGTTTATATACCTGGATATGGAGCAAATCCCCCATGCAAACCACAGCAAACCTGAGAGCACCATTTAGCTGTTCAGCATCTTTTCCACAGAAGACAAATTCCATAACTTACAGTCACCACTGTTTTTTTTTCCTGCCTTGCACAGTAAGAGTTAGGAATTCCAAGGGAGGAAGTGATAAACCCATGATAAAAAAAATTCCAGTGAACTTTCAGCATTATCCTAAGCAAAAAAGAATTTCCTCCTTAGTCATCCACAGGCAGGGTAAGCCAGCTCCCCCATGAATTACAGAAGAGCAGTGAAAAAATGCTTATCTGGGAGATTACTTCTCTTCCTAGGACCTCAATATTTAATTTTTAAGCAGGGCAAAGGTAGAATGAAAACCACCTGATACTGATGTAAATACAGCCCTGGATAAAACTGCACAGGGAACCCAGCAGAAAGAGTTGCTCCTTGCAAAAAGCTTAATGAAAACCGATCAATGGTGCCAGCAGGGAGGCTTATGGCATTTCAGCATCCATCTGCTCCTACAAGGATGCTGTCAGCCGATAGGAGGGCACCTCCGCGCTGCAGTGGTGGCTGAGCCGAAAGGCAGCAAGAGCCCCTGTGGCCTGTGGGGAGCCAGGGCACCATGGGGGTCCCAGCATCACTCATCAACCCAGTAAATGCCCCCAGCACTCCCCTTTGGCCAGGAAAATTGGGGTGTCAAGCCCAGGCTGGAATGGGACCTCTTGCCTGGACGGTGGGCAGGGTCCACCTCCCAGAGGCACCAGGGATGCTGAGATGCATCTGTGCCTCATCCCACAACTTATCTATGATAACCTATACAAAAATATATAGGTTTTTTATTGCACAGCAGCAGAGCACACGCTCAAGTCTCTTTTTTGCTGCTGGAGCCTCAGGTCTCTAATTCGACCTCCTGGCTTTGACACTGCAAAGGTAAAAAGCGCAACAATGGTTTCCTACAAAAGCAAAGCCACTAAAACCACAGGATCACCAAAATATTTACAGGAAAAAGCCAGGAGGATGGGTGCAAGATTTGCTTCCAGCTCAAGAAACACCCTCAGGATAAAAAACTGCCAAAACCAGTTATATTTTGTGTTTCTGAACTGGGCTCCATGCCACAGGATCAGAAGATTGGGCAGGTGCCCTCCCTTGGTGTCAGGCTGGCTCTGTGGTGGCTGGATGGCAGTTTTTGTCTGCTGCCTGAAATCAGCAACCAGACCAGCTTAATTACAAACTCTTCAGATCATGTCCCATTCACGGCTTCAAGGCAGTACAATCCTGCTACCTTTACTGAATGGCCCCTCCAAGGGCCTCTTGCAGCCTTGGGATGCCAGCCAGCTCCAGAAGCTTTCCATTTTCATGGCATGAGACAAATTTCACTACAAGTTCCTCAATATGAATCCATATAATGCAGCTCAGCAGATAGGAGCCCAAGAAAACAGCCTGTCAACACCTTCGGCTCTGCAGAACCCCTCAAAGCAATGTAAAAGATTCGGAAGCCGAGCGGATATTCTTGCTTTGCTGGCTTTAGCAATGACATGTCTTGTGATAGTTCACTGCTTCTTTGCAACCTAAGGCAGCACAGTAAGTCAGCAGATAGTTAAGTATTTACTGTGCATAGTAAGTCAGCACCTGCAGATGCAGGCACCCATGGAAAAAGCAAAGATCACACTATTAATAAAGATCTTTATTCTGAAAGTAAGGACTGTGATGCTTTAGTCTATATAAAGACCCAAGCAACATCTTGAAGTGATAAACAGAGGCCCATTTAATACATATCAGCAGGATTATTTCAGACCTTTAAAAATATTTATTTATAGAAATAGAAATAAATAGAAATATGGTCTTGTGTATCCCCAATTAGATGCCCTGCAAAAAGTGCACAAAGTTTGGGTACGAATGGCACATGCCGATATGCTGTCAGCAAGTGCCCCAAGAAAGGGGTAGACCTAAGGAGCAAAAATACACAGTGCAAAAGCGAGGGAAGGTTCAGCACAACCTAAGAACTTAGATACACAATTCATTTGCTTCACTCGAGCTGGCTCTCACCACTGCCTGTCAAGCAAAAGCCAACGTACTCCAAACTGCAGTCCTGGGTTCAACAGCAGCAGGATGAGCGCAGGTCCATCAGCATCCGTCGCCCTGAGCACATTCTCCTCCAACCCCCCAAGGCAGGACAGGGAAAGAAAGAGCTAAGCAAAATTTCAGCATCAGCAGCTTCAGCACTTTTCCTGAGCAGAGGAAGAAGCAAATCCAAAGATTCAGCTGTAAATATTTTAAAAGTGGCAAATGGACATTGGGCAGCCAAGATAAGAAACTTTAAAAGCACTTAGTTGCATTTGCTGACCCCAACCCCTTGCAAATCCAGCCTGCTGAAGTGGTAAGGTAGGTTGCCCACAAACTGAAAGCTACAACTAGTTTCAGACCCAATTCCAGAGAATTGGGTGTAATTTTAGAAGCAGGAAACCATCAAGCAAGACACAGCATCTGTAGATTAAATCCTCTTCCTCTGCCAGGCTTTGATACATTTGACTCACAAAACCATACAGAAAGTAAGACTCCCTAAAAAAAGCTTCATTGTCAAATATATTTTATAGCTTTGAGGTTACTTTTTTTCCTTTAAACCAATAAATACTTGCAATTCCTTTAGTTGCTGCCAGCTGGGGAGAGATTTGAAAACTTCTGCAAACCTGCAATTTCAGTGCTTGTCTGTGCTGGGCACTAAAAAATTCCTCCTGGGTGAGAGTGAGAGGGGTTAGTTATGACAAGAACATCCCTACAATGTGCTACGGCTACTTCTCGCTGTCATCCAACCATCATTAATACTGACTTATCCCATCCGTGGTTTTTATAATCAGTTATGTGCTTCTGAAACAAAAAACTAAATATATTACCCTCACAAGCAGCCAAACTGAAGTTTTTGGTTTGTTTGTTTGTTTTTTATTTAGTAACATGCATCTGTCCATAGACCTACCCCCTAAAGGGCATTTTGACCCAACAGTCTGCACCCTACTGAAAGGCTTTGCTATTTTACCAGCAAGCATTTTAAATGCTGATGGGGTTCATCATTTAACTAGCACCCAGGGACGTTATCTTGCAGCCCCCAATCCTGGATGCTCATACCAACTGAGGGGAAAGCCCTTAAATTACACTCCCTTTGAAGCTGCCCCACATCTGTGCAGGGTGAGACTGGCTCTATACAAACCCCGATAAGATTTTTCTTCCCCATAAAAGACAGCTGTAAATTTGCAACTGAAACATCATTCTTTGCCAAGCTCTAAAACCCCAGCCACCCCCAGGTACCAGCAGGCTCTCAGGTTCCTGCAAGGCCTTGTGCGACTCCCTTTGCAAGGGACAATGCAGAACACAAGATTCGGGGTACATCTACCATGGCTTTTCTCTTTGCTCGGTGTCAGCGCAGACCCATGCATCACAGAGGGCAAGCACTGTTGGGGCTCCTTTAGGTTACCCAGGTAATGGGCAGGTTTTGTTCCGTCTTCAAACAGGTATCGCCAGAAGCACCAAAGCAACTGCACCACTGGAGCAGAACAACTGATATCCCTTTTTCTGTGGTGACCTTGGGCACTGCTTGTACTCCAGAACTGTAGCCGACACCTCTTCTCATACTCAAGATCCACGAAGAAATCTGTGTACAAGTGGTGATTATGCCTTTTCTGGCTCTCTACACAAGAGGAAAGCCAAGGAACTCCCTAGCATCAAATTATAGAGATGCTCTTCCTAAAAGGTTGAGCAACAAGGACTAGAAGGTCCAAAATAAATACATTTTGCACATTACTCCAAGTCTTCTAAAGGTGTTCAGGGCTCTGATTAGGTTTTTCTTTGCCTGCAAGGAGAAAAGCCCAAGCTCCTAGTTACATACAAAAGATAAAGCTCATTCCACCGTAATGCACTGCTGACAAAGGACAAAGGGCCTTTTCACATCTTACAGGAACAAGTGGACATCTGGTTTGCAATGTCTTTATCAAACAGCTGGCCACAAAAAAAAAAGAAAAAAAAAAAAGGACTTCAGATATCAATGATGTTTGCTTTAATTGTAGATAAAAAGCTCACACTGCCAGTGATCCTTCTTTCTTAGGTGCCTTAGAAGTTGTTAGGAGCTAGTTAATAAAACACCAGGAATTCTGATGATTGGAAAGCTGTGTCCTGTATTCCTGAGAGAGAAAAATGGGCTGAACAACCTTCCTGATCAACCCACAGAGTGGGGCTTGCCCACCCATGAAAGTTCATTCAGGTTAAGGAAGGAAAACTTGTATCTCTGAATGAAGGGCCAAGACCCAAGTCAAAGATGCATCCATATCCTGGATTTTCAGTCATTTCTTAATTTGGTGCACAGGATCAGGAGGCTCTGAGCAAAGCCCTCGCCAGGGCTGCTCTATGGTGTCACCCACCTGTCTGCTCACCCAGGGCCAGATCCTGCACAGACCAGCTATACCTTCCCTCTGGCTCCACCAGCAGAAGACCCAGCACAGCTGGGAGGACAGTGGGATCCCAGGATGCCCAAGCTATCAGAAAGCCCAGCCAGGAGCATCTCAGTGGGTGATCCCAGCTCTGCTGCCCAACACGCAGCAATGAACCAAACCTGAGCTGCAAACCAGAATTTTGTGGCAGATATAAATGAGAGTGGAGTTTGGCTTGGTGAACCCAAGTGAATCTCAGCAGCGTTTATTTGGGCTTAGTAAATTGTTTCTATGTGCTGAAGGACAAAAAGCTATGGGAGAAGAGAAAACCTAAATACCACTATACCTGACGTTATCACCTTTCACATGTGGACCCAAGCAAACAAAATTATTTGGTGACTTCACCATAGGAACAAATGGAGTGACTGGAGGAGTCAGCTGCAGAATAGATTTCCTAACTGCCCTTCTTCTCTCTCTTGGCCATCAGAGAAAGCGTTCAGATATAATACAATAATTTTTCAGTGATTTTTTCAGTGCGTTTTCTACGTCATTTTGAGCCAGCCTGCAACATGCTGAGTGAGTAAAGCAGGAGCACAGTTCGGTGGGAGGAAGTCAAATGCTGAATGTCCCAGTCCCAGGGGATGCCTCTGCGGTAGAGCACAAAGCCTATGCAAGCAATGCCAGGGGTCTTCACCCTCCATGAGGGGTGGGATCCTGCAGGTGCTGCTGGGCTGAGCCTCCAGGCAGTCCTCCTGGAGAAGGTCCTGTCTTGGCACATGACCATGTTGCACAGGGGGTTTGATCACCAACCATCCCCACCAACCTGGCACAATGCTTTTTTTTTTTCACCTACCATATCAAAATCCCCATAGTTAATTCTAGCCTCTCTTACAGGCACAGCAAGCACTTCACTTTCCTGCTAGTTAAAGCAAAGAAGCTTTTTATCCTCAATCTTTGTCTACCATCTCCATTTGGCCTACGGGTCACAGTCAAATTCAAGAGCAAGGCGACTGATTTTGTTTCCCCTGAACACGCTCTACCCCCCATTTCCTTCCTTTAATCTGATGTGAAATTGTGCTTACAAAGCAAGATGATGAGACTTTTAATGCCTCACAAATGCTGATGGGAATGCAGAATAAATGTATAGCAAAGCATTTTCAGCCCCTTCCCTTCAGCACCTCCTCTTTGTATGGTAAAAATAAATAAGTTAAGCTAGATTTAAAGAGCTAACTTCTTCTCTGTCCTGTAGAAGGAGCGATCTGTTCACCAGCACACATGAGCAGATTCAACCCAAACCAGGGTGACTGCCAAAAAAGGATGATTTTCACAGGAAATTGATACCCACAGAGACCAACACAATGATCTGGTTCTGGTATTAAAGAAAATGGGAAAAAAAAAGCTTGTCACCTTCACAAAAACATGTAACTCATTGTAAATGACTATAAAACTGTAAATTTGGTTGTTATCACTATAGCTATTGAGTTATCCATGTCTATACAGAATAGGAATAGGTTTAATTTTAAAATTTAAAGCCATCTCCTTTTTTATGGGATAAATCATCCTTAAAATTATGTTCCTCAGCAGAAATACTGTTAAATTAAGAAGAGGAAAAATGGATTAAACACTTGCGTCATCTCCTTTGAAACCAGACGATGAAGCCTGATAAGCTGATCCACATGTGGCTGGTGGCAGCTGTGGGTTACAAACACAGCGGGCAGCTGCCCAAGAGTCCGGGGCAATCCAGGAGGAGGAATAAGGAGCAGCAGTTATGAGCACCTCCATCCCCCTCCTCAAATGCGAGGCTCAGGTCAGGCATCAAAACCTTCAGGAGAAGCTGACCCCACCGCTCCACACAAACCCTCATCTCAAATTGGGTCTGTGTCCTAATGAAGAAAAGCCACCTTCAGAGCATGGCACCAAGGACTTTGGAAGGTCTTACCTTTAGCAAAAGCTAATAAGAAAACAAAATGATTGAACACCTAAAAGATCAGGAAAGCAAACTGGTTAGTAAATAAGAAAGCCATTTACATACCTGCTGGACACGAGTGCTGCTGCACTGGAAAAGCTCTGGGAGAAGAAAAAATATCCTTCTGCTGGGTAAAGCAATGACTCCATCTTGACAAAATGCAAGGGGAGGTATTCCAGTAAGCAACCGGTTTGCTATAATCCGCAGGACAGAGAAGCTTCCTTCCCAAATGACATAAGGTGGCCCAGAAAAAAAAAACAGGGTAAAAACATAGTAGGAACTTCCAGATGCTTTTATCCACAGACAACATTCTCCAGAGGGTTTTGGGGGTCCATACATCCCATGATCCTAAAAATCCTTGGAAGCTACCAAAAATACCACGCTGCCAGGCTCCTCCAAACGTTACTCCAGACTGGTGAGAAGCGTGGGGCGGGGACCTTCAGAGAGAGGAAAGGGACAGGCCGTTACACAGGAGCTCTTACCATGTTGGACGAGGCTTATTCCCATCCAAACTCGTATCTTTTGATTTATTTCTGCACAGTAGGAAGTTTTTAGGGATTTTTTTTCTTTTTCTTTCTTTTCAGTTTTTGTGGTTTATTTAAATGAATGTCACACTGAGCACATGCACACTATGAGGCCATCACCTCCAGACAACCCACAGGTGCCAGGTGATGTGAGAGAAGGGCAACAAGCCAGCAATTGAAAAAAAGTTATGACCTAACCAACAGATCCTTCCAAAACCGTCTTTTCTTTTTTTTTTGTCAGAGGAAAGGAAGCAGTTTTCCTCCCCTCTCTTTTTTTTCCAACCCTCCTAAACCTAATGAGGTGTTTTCTCCACCAGGGAGGAAGAGGACAGAAAGGGTTGTAAGGTGGCAGGCCAGCGGGACTACCCGCCTTCCTGATTTCAGAAGAAAATGTCCATCCACCATCAGGAGCATCACACCAACGTCTGGCTCAATCCATCAGCGAGCTCCTACCCCCGACATCTCAGAAACACACAGTCTTGAGAACAACCACCCTCTTTGACCTCCTACCAGGCAGAGCCATGCTTCCCACCTCTTAAGTTCAAAGAAAATAAACACATCCCAGCAAAGTGGCTCAAAATACCCAGGGAATTAGTCACAAAGGTTCTAGTATCTTATGTATATAAAACCATCATAATCTGGGGGAGTTTGGGGTTGATTGTTTTGGTTTTTTTTAAATCTGATTTTACTAATTGTGCTGGGAATAGAGTTGCTGGGATTTTTGTTTGTTATTTTAAGATATGAAAACTGTGGCACAAACACAAGCAATTGTCAGGCCCGGAAATAATGCCTAGCCAGCACTGAAAGGATACACAAATAACTCTTTGCCCGACACTGCTTTCTAGTTCATCTGTAATAAAAACAGCAGAGAGCAGCTGAGAGCCAAAAGGGGTATTTTGCACTTTGTTTAAGCTGCAGCAGCACAGGAAGGTGATATCACTGTGTAATGTATCCAAGCAAAGGAGTAATGAAAGTGCAAGCAAATAGATCAAATAGCACAGGGTTAAATAAAAGGTGTGATAATCATTGTTTCACTAATTGTGTCAATAAAGTCCTATCTACCCTCAAACAGCGGAAACGTCATCAGATATTAAAAAAAAATCAAGTGCATAATTAAATGTACAAAACCCCATCATTTTTTCCCCAGATGCTCTCTTTAAAGGGTTGATTAGGAGAATCACATGTTTGTTTTAAATAAAATTCCACTGACTTTGATCATGTTTAAATCACCTCAAGTATGAAACCTGCTTTGAGTCAAAACTTCTTCCTCCCTGGGGAAAACAACAAAAATTGCCTTCTCTGCAGTAAAGATGCAGCCTTACCACAACCCAAGCTAACCTGTTCGCGATGCCACCAGTGGGACTGGATGACACCATAATCCATGAAAATTCAGTGTCTTTGCAATGTGTTTGGCTTGTTAACTACAACTCCCAGCATGCAAGTCAGTGCAAGGCAACTGGAAGTCTGTAGACAGCCTTGCTGATGGAGCTGCAGTTGAAGTCTGATAATTCATGGAAAAAGAAACCTGAATTCCCTTGCCCTTGCTTCTAGTTTTTTCCAGTGACAGGGAGAGTTAGGAAATTAAATATTCCCTAACCTCCCTGCCATTAAATGAACCAAAGCTGGAGAAGGTCTGACCTAAGCTCTCGAGCTGATGAAAACATTTTGGAAAAGGGCTCGAATCCCCCAAAATAACTCCCGTCCCACCAATTACACAGCAAACCTCAGCCACTTTGATGACTATATGACACTCAAAATGCCTGTAAAACCTATTTTTCTACTGCAAGAACACCTGCCTAAAATTCTTGAGCTAACAGTCTTCTCTATAAACCAATTACCTGTAAAATATGAGCATGCAAACAGAGATAAATCTCTGTCACCAGCAAAATGAGACTTGCCCCATAGACTCAGCCCCTTGTCATGCTGTGCCCAAAGCAGCAGCAGGGTTTTTTGTCGCAGCTCCACTACTGATGTGTCAATATGTACTTTGCTCACTTCTCCTGGGAGACGAGCCCAACGGTCCTCACTGCCCAATGAGCAAAAACGTCATTTTCTTGTTTTCTTCCTTTTCTTTCTCCCTTCACCTTGCGTACACCACACCACTCACATTACTCCCATCATCTGCCTTCAAGCCCAGCTGGATGGCAGCAGGACCAAAGGGCTATGGAAGCACCCAGTGACCAGCATCTTGCACATCATTTTTACATAAACATATGGGCTTTTCTAGCAAGGTTGTAAGGGTTGGGACAACTGATAAACCAATAACGGATGATTAATGTTAATTTTTAGCATCTTCCTTCGTGGTATGGAGGATCCTCAGCACCTTCCACCCGAGACATAAGAAGACGCTGTGTTGGTACTTTGCAGTTTGGGATGCAGATGAAGTTCAAACTCTTGGACCCTGGAGAGATGCCTGAAGTCAACTTTCCAGTTTCTTAGACTCTACCCTTAAAATGCACCAGGTCATTAAGGCTAAGCATTCTGCTTGCTATGAAGATCCTACCTCCCTCTCCAGCTCACTGCACTCCAGGCTCTCAGCAGCTTTCTGCTTCCCCCTGAAATCGGAGGGTACTCCTTGCAGACTGCCTATGAGTATTGCCTAACACCAACAGTTTAGGTCTTGCCCTAAATAACTTACTGAAGGTCATGCGGTAGGTTGGCAGCAAACCCCTGAAAAACATCCAGATTTTGCAAGTCATGAGCCAGCACTTGAAAAACACATTCATCCTCCCCATCCCTTGATGAGGAATCTCTCTTACTCATACACAAGGGTTCAATCACCCACATGAAGAAACACAATGCGCTGAGCACGTGTCCAGCTCTGAGCAAATAAGGCATCTGCCTCAACACAGAGAGCAGTACTCTGAGCCCACGGCTCCTCTCCAAAGGCAGCAACAAGTCAACATGAGCTGAAGGAAACCAGCAGCAAGCACAGCATGCCCTGCCACAGAGAGTCCCCAAATGATTAACAGCCACATGAAAAAAGTTAAGAGACTTGTTGCTAATTAGTCAAGAAATACAGGGGGAGAGAAGAATAAGGAGTTCCACCTGCTAAATGTTGACCCTTAAAAGAGTCCCAAGTGCAATGGCTCATTTAAAAAAAACAGAGGGTATTTTCTGTGCCTGTGTTTTTTGTTTTAGGGATAGGGCTGTTTTTCCACTTCAGCATGTTCATTACAACCCAGCCATGTGAGTTAAGTGCAGTAAGGGACCTGTTAAACCTCCTGATCTGCTGTAGTAAGCTCCAGCAGTGACTTTATTATGGGCAAGAACATACCCGGGGGCATTCGCCTCTGCTGCTCTATCTACTAGACACTGCAGGCGGTGTGTGCTCAGTTCACCAACACCAAAATCCCTCCTAAACACAAGGTGAACATCCCAAAATGGTTTCATTACATCCCCACTCAGAACATTTCCAGGAACAGAGACTGTTTATCAAAGTCAGTGCTACCTAGCAGAGGAAGGGAAAAAAAAAAAAGAAAGAAAAAAATCCCAATTTTTCTATTTTTCCATAAATCCTTCAGCTTGTTTTAGGTGAACAGTTGCATGTGTATTTGCTGAAAGGCAGCAGTTCACTATAGTGGGTGTCCCAGCTACCACAGGGGAATGGTTTACTCCTGGTTTAGTGAGCCAAAGCAGGCTCAGCACCAGTGCCAGTGGAAGGAAAGAACAAGCCCAGACTGACCCCTGCAATAACATCCAACTGGTGAATCACCTCAAGCTATCTCCAAAACCTCTTCTTGGTTGTCACCTCCTTAGGGGTTTTCAGGTCAACAGGACTTGTGTTTTGTATCAGTGAGGAAACATGAACTTGTTTACTTTATTGAGTCATGGAAGGATACTATTAACAGTCTCTTCTATCATGTGCCTAGAATATTTACGTCCTTGGAACAGAGAAATAAACAAAACCCTAAAAACAAATTATCTCCCCCCCAAAAAAAAAAAAAATTGCTGCTCCTTTTCCTCGTCACTCAGCAACACCAAGTACCTGGAGTAACCTGACTGCTTTTGAGGGCTTCACAAGCTTGGCCATCAGCCACATCCTAGATCCCAGCCAGTCTCTAGAGCTACAGCTTTTGCTCCTGGACCAGAAAAGACAGCTATGGCTGGGGCCTGATTAATGAGGGAAGGCAACTTCACAGATGCTCCACTAGCCTGTGACCAGGTGAAGAAAAATGCACACCCAATTAGCAGTGCAAACCAGGAGGAGACCATTACAGTTTCCTCATTAACCCCAAGAGTTGGTAAACTTGCATCAGTCTGAGATACACTCTGTAATACAATCCACTGTTTGTATTACAGAGTATTTTAGGAAAACAAGGTGGAGGCAAGAACCATTTATCATGTCCCACCCTAGCATTTTTCATCCTAAAAATCAATTCTTTCCTACAAACTCCAACCAAAAGATGTTTGAAGGAGAAAGACATCCCCGGTAGATTGGGAACTCCGACCTACACTCTGCCCAAAGATGAGTCATTTGATAACACATGAAGTGCAACATAAAAATGCTTCCAAGAACTGCTGACTCTTGTAATAGTTCCACAACAAAGTGCACTTTTTAAAACGTAAGACTAGATATTCCATTGAAGGTATCATCACACAAATTCTTCTCCCTCAGATCCATCCAGCACTCTTCACCCACGCTTAGTATGGATCTGCCAACCAACCAGAACCAACACCCAAGACCAAGGGGCTGTATTTTTACAGCTCAAGTTCTCACACAAAATGCAGGTCATGCCTAGGACACCTTATCTTCACAAAATGATTCCAAATGAGGATCACAAGCAGGGATACTATTATTTAAAACACTGCTGAGATGCTTTAAAATGAACCCTGCTCTTATAACCCTTTTTCTTTGAAGACAAAAAGCAACATTTTAAGCATATGTCCCACATTCTGACATTTTAATCACCTAATGTAACCTTGAACAATTTTCAAAGAAGGATTTAATAACCTTACCACAGAATCACAGAATGGTAGGGGTTGGAAGGGACCTCTGGACATCATCTCATCCAACACTCCTGCTTCAGAAGGTACACCTAGAGCAGGGGGCACAGGACCGCGTCCAGGCGGGTTTTTAACGTCTCCAGGGAAGGAGACTCCACAGCCTCTCTGGGCAGCCTGTTCCCGTACTCTGTCACCCTCACATATTTAAATGGAACAATTCATGTGCTACATGTGCTACAATTCATGCCCATTGTCCTGTTATTGGGCGCCACTGAAGAGTCCAGTCCCATCCTCCTGACACCCACCCTTCAGGTATTTATAAGCATTGATAAGATCCTCCCTCAGTCTTCTCCAGGCTGAACAAACCCAGGTCTCTCAGCCTTTCCTCATAAGGGAGATGCTCCACTCCCCTGATCATCCTTGTGGCTCTCTGCTGGACTTGCTCAAGCAGTTCCCCATCTTTCTTGAACTGGGGGGCCCAGAACTGGGTGCCATACTCCAAATGTAGCCTCACTAG
>VZTV01001528.1:128129-188504 GCA_013400875.1 Anhinga rufa | reverse complement strand
TTTTTGTTTGTTTTTTTTTCAAATACATCCAAGCATTTTTCATATTTTATACCCCTAAATCCAGCTACTGGCTCAAAGGAAGAGGGAGGGTGATAAAGCATTTGAGGAACCTTCAAATAGATCATGGTACAGCCAAAATTAAAAGAAGCCGATTTGTTGCCTCACTGGAAGAGTAGACAACGATGCAATGGTTGCATTTCTAACCTTGATATTCCTGGAGATGTCAAATTTTAACCCTGTCACTGAGCCAGAAGGAAGCATAAGCCTCAGGCTTCAGCAAATTTGGAAGGAGCAAAAGAAGAGCTTTTTTTTTTATGACAGGGTGCATTTAGAAAGGACAACTGTGCTTTGAGCTGTGCTCAGGGGAGCAGGATGTTAGTTATGGCTCTGGCAGAGGGGTCGGCACGGGTCCTCGGCACTGTGCCATGGTGCGTGGATGACCCCACTCGCATGCACGGCATAAAACACTCTTGGCAGCTGCTCGCTGATGCTGTGGAAGAGAACAGACCTGTGGTTATGCCCGGCTCTAAATAGATGGATGAGGCTATGAGACGTGATCTCGAAGGGAAGCTGCCGTGCTCAGGCTCACCCAGGCATCCTGGCCTGGCCCTGGGATCGGCAGCCAGCTCTGGCACCATGGCTGTCGGGGGAGGAACTGGTCCTCTGGGTCGCAGTTAGGAAAGGGAAGAGGTGGAGTCCTGGGCTCTTCTTCCTCTCTTCTCTTTCCTCATCTTTCTCTCAGCTGTGCCTCCAGGGCAATGCCAGCTTGCTTTGGAGCGGAGCATCAGGGACAGTTATCCATCTTCCTGCAGGCTGAGGAGGGGGTGATAAGATGCCGTTGTCCTTCTTGTAGGAATTGAACCCTTTTTCCTCCTGCTCGTTCATGGCCCCAGTGGGTATCAGGCAAACCCCTCTGCCTCCCCCAGGCTCCCTGCTCCCTTCCCACCCTGCTGCCTCCCCCTTCCTCTCTCCCTGAAAGCAATTGCAGTTTATTTCACTGCACCAACACGCCTTTTAAAATAACACATCGTTCCAGGCTTTTAGTCACGACTTCTGCCTCCCTCCCCCGAAAACAACCATCTAATCACCAGAGCAGCTGGTCTGGGTGAGAGGGAGTGATAATGCGAGAACAGGGTGAAGGCAGCTCTGGGGAGAGGGGCTTAGGTTCCTGGCTAATTATGGAGCCGTGTTAAATCTCCTCTCCCATGGGTCCTCCTCCACCTGATCTGTGGGGGCCAGCATTAATTTTATAGACAAACAGTCAGCAGAGCTCCTGCCCGAGCGAGGAGAGCGGCATCGGGTCTGTCACAGTTGTAACCTCTGGGTAAAACAAAGGAGATGGAGTATGAGGGAGTTCTCATTTCTGGAAGCACATGAGGTACTTCAGAAAACATTAGGCCCTCCCGAGTGATTTATAATCTCATAGCGAGGGCTCAATATACCTTTGCGGCGAGTGGAGCTGTAAATGCAATCCCCGTCCCATGTGTGGAGCAAGCCCAGAGCAGCACCAGCAGCTCCGTGTGCCCCCGAGGGAGGGGAGCGGGCTGCGAGCCCCCCAGCACCGCTGCCTGCACGAGGCATGGGCTGGCGAGTGCAGGGGTGAAGGGGCTGCCCTAGATCTTATGACGTGACCCCCCCGTGCCAGCTGCAGGTGGTGCTCGGTTTAAGCTCAAGCTGCTGGTGGCAATGCAAAAACTGGCATCAGTGTGCAAGGCCTGGGCCCCAGGGCAGGAGCCTTGTGCCTTGAGAGGGAGTGTTCAACCCCGGATCACCTGGCTGTGGTGGAGGTGTAGGTGGCAGATTTCATCACTGTCCTGTGCTTTTAGTTGATACCAGCTGTTTCACGACCTGTCTCTGCTCGCTCGCCTCTCGGCCATTGCTGCTAGCCCCCTGGGGTGTCAGGGTCAGGATCCAAGTCAGGGTGTAATGTTCTCACATCTGAATTTGCTTGTTCCCTTTTGGTGCTGCCTGCTGCAGCACAGATACTCACTGATGGTGACTGACCCTTATCATGGGGACTTGCTGGGGGCTGCTCAGCTTTTCCAGGGGTAGAACAAGCCAACAGCAGCATTTTGGGAGTTCTCTTGGTATACAGCCCAGGGGTTGGGTTTCTTTACTGGAAAATGGGTGTGGTGAGGCTGAGCGATGCTCTGCGGGCACTGCCAGCCCGCAGAGACGGTCTGTGCCACGGGCAGGCAGAGGTGCGGTACTGTGCAACCCTCTGCACTGGCAGCAGCTGAGCGGCCGTGATGGCCTCTGGATGGACAGACGTGAGGAGGGTTTGCTTCCTTCTAGTAGCAGATGGCACTACCTGCTGAAGCTCTGCTTCTTTTTTTGTTTCAGATAATCACTCACAGGTATCAAGAGCCTCTCTCCGTATCCGTATCCTGGATGTGAACGACAATCCGCCTGAGCTTGCCACCCCCTATGAGGCTGCTGTGTGTGAGGATGCCAAGCCCGGCCAGGTAGCAGGTGTCCCCCAGCCCTTCCCCCAGGTCTCCATCAGCGCCTGCAGCAGTCTCGTGCTGCGAGCAACGCTCTGGACCAGTGCCAGCCTGCCCATCCTTCCCCTTCTGCCTGAATGCCTTCCCGTGCAGCTGCTGTCACACTGGGAGCCACTTTGCTGGTGTCCTACAGCTAAGCCCATCTACAGGGCAAAGGCTCATCCCTTGCTGTGGTAGAAGCCAGTGCTGCTCTGCTGGAGCAGACCCTGTGAGCAGGGCCTGTGTGAGGGGCTGTGGAGGCAGCACTGATTCTCACCTCTGCTTTCTCCCCACAGCTGATCCAGACGATAAGCGTTGTGGACCGTGATGAGCCTCAGAGCGGCCATCGTTTCTACTTCACGCTGGCACCTGAAGCCACCAACAACCACCATTTTTCTCTTCTGGATATTAAGGGTAAGCCCTGCTGCACCGTTCCCAGTCCTGTAGCCTCCAGGCTGAGTGGCACAGCTGACCGTGGGGAGGGAGAATAGGGCTGTGAGCTTATGGCCTATCTGTGCTGGGTAGAGCTCAGGATGTGTTGGGTACCCTGTAAGGCTCCTTGCCAGCCTGAAATGGTGGGATTGTTCAGCTAGCAGTTGGGATTTCTTCTAGGGGGCTCTGCCAGATTTCTTCTCTGCTGCAGACAGGTCCAAAGCTCCTCTTGTGCTGTCTGGTTAGCCTTCGATGTTTTCAGGGCTCTCAGTCCCTTTCTTGATGCAAAATCTCCAACCTGCCCACAGGCAAGGAGATGATGTGGATTTACAGATGAACGCGTCTCCATTTTGAGCATTACGATTTATCCCTCTCCAAAGTAAATCCTGGAGTGTGGGTCATCCGGGGGCTGCCATGCGGGTGGGCAGCCCCTGTGCCCCCAACAAATGGGAGCAGCTCAGGAGTCCTGGAACGCAGCGGGGCTGTGCAGCAGCCAGACCTCGGCTATTGCGGGTTACCTGGGACGTGGCCAGTAGAGCCTATTCCCCATTAGGCAGTGGCTCGGAATGTGGTTCCTATGGTTTCCTGAGGCTTATCCTGTCCTTTGGGAAATGCAGCTGGGCAAGGCTGGTCTGATCCTCTGGGAAGCTCTGGGGTTCTTTGTGCCTCTGGGCTGAGCAGCTCCCGGTGACTTGATCCCCGCCTGATGCTGTAACCGATGAGGTGCGACGCAGGTTTTGCTGGCTGAGCCCTGGCTGCTATTTGGCTTTGCAGACTGCAAGGTCAGGCTGCATTTGTGTGAACGATAACAATCCAGAAAGATAGTTATCAGGCTGCTTCCTATTTTTGACTCGTATTTTGGGTGAATTTAGTTGCTGATTGCAGCAGTAAGTACAGCAGCGACCCTTGCAGATACTGGTATCTTCTTCAGCCAGATGTGCACTTACTTGTCACAGGGGCCAGCCTAGTTGGGAGCCAGCAGACCACACTGAAATGCTTCTTTGTTTTTGTTTGTTTTTTTTTTAAACCATTTTTTCCTCTGTTTTTGCAGTTTCATCTGTCAAAAGTCTGATTTAGTTTGTTCTGAGCTTATCAGCGGAACCCTCTGCTGACGTAAGATCCTGCTTGCTCAGTTTGATTCAGCATTATTAGGGATAGTCAAAATGGAACTTGCAGCAAAAAGCTTCAGATGTAATCATAGGAGGACTGATATTGCTTTGTATCCTAAAAAATGCAGCTCTCCCTGACCAGAGTCCCTCCCCCTGCACTGATGGGGCAGCTGTTCACAAGACCTTTGCTTCTTATCATGTAAGCAGGTTTTGATCCTTTGCAAGTTTTTACCTCATTCCCAGCAATTAACTTCCTTCACTTTCTCCGAAGGACCTTATGAAAACGTGCTTGAGCACACCGAGTTACCCCGTAGTGTCTTGTCCCTGGCCAGCCCCATCCAGAAGCTCCAAGGGGCCCAGGACCACGCTCCCTGCTCTGAGCCGGGATGTCTGCTGCGGCTGGGTTGCCATCCCAGAGCCATCACTGCCCCTCTGCCTGTCTGGCAGGAGGGACCTGGCCAGGGGTGGCTGGAGCTCAGCGGGGGCTGCTTTGCTGCCCGGTGCTGTGTGGGGACCTCCTCCCATTCGTTCAGCTGGGGTTCACCAGCAGCGGCACGAGAGCTGGCATTGCAGGATGGCACAGGACGCAGGCTCGCGTGCCTCCATCTCCTCCAGAGCTGCTGCTCTCTTGAGTAGGATGAGGCTCTCGTTGCACAGGGTAATCCTTCGTGCTAAACGATCCCACAAACTTTGTATGTGGTGCAACACTGCATAAAATGAGTAAAAGCTGGCATCACCCCCCGCCTTCTGTTCTTGGGAAAACAAATGCTGTTGCTGCAGGGTTATTCCCGGGGTGTTTGGAGACCCTCCCAATTGCAGAGTGATGCTGTCTTCCACAGCAAGAGGAGGCGGCTGCCTGTGCAGATGGAAGCACCCTTAATTTCTAATGTGCATGTGGTTTAGTGTCATCTCCCTTCCTTTGATTTCTCCCCTTTCCTTTGATTTCAACCCACACCCCCTTTTCTCCAGTCCATTTAGTGCCCTGGGTGCTCTCACCTTCACCCCCTCCTCTGGTGGGTTCCCTTGCTGCATCCTCCTTTGTCCCCCTCCTTGCCTCCCTCTCGTGCGTTCACCCCTCTTGCACTTGTCTCTACTCCTCCATATAAATATCAGTGGTGACAAACTGCTACCACCAGCCCATCTGTTTCTTTGTACAAATTTGTAGCCAGTTTTGAAACGTGATTTATAAATATTGCTTTTGCAGCCAAGGAGTGACACTGATGAATGTCAGCACAGATGGATTCACTAAGCTCTTGCTTAAATCCTTCCTCTCTCTTGCTTTGCACCTACTTCCCTCAGCTCCTGCAAGGCAGCAGAAAGCCACCTCAGGAGGGTGACTTGTCCCCAGCACTGCAGGGACTGGCATCTGCTCGGGAATGCTCCCACTACAGTTCGTCAGACAGGGCAAGAGCACCTGGTAGTGGCAGGGCTGGTAGTGGGGAGCCTGCACGGCTATGGCCAGCAACGAGTTAGCTGCAAGCTGCCAAAGAGGTGTCCAAGGCTCCGAGCTAGCCGCGGTGTGGAGGGGCTCCCTTAGGGGGCTGCGGGCTGCGCCCCAGCAGGCAGGGGGGCGAGGGAGGCAGCTGCTTGGGCAGGCACCTTGCTGGCAAAACTGACCCTGCAGGAGGCTGGAGAAGCAGAAGGAGCAAGAATGTTCAACGTTGAAGTGCAGAGCTCTCTCGCATAGGTGGGAGCAGAGCCAGCTGGGGGGCAGGAGAGGATGCTGAACGCTGCTTAGGCTCTTCTAGGGCTCCTCGTGGGCAGCGTGGAGGAAGCCTGTGAGCATTCTAGGGAATGCCCAGGGTGATCAATGGGGCGGCCTGTCCGTCAGATTAAGAGCTTGCGGATATATGGCAGTGGTCATGGGGCAGGTCTGCTGCAGCCTGATGCTGCCATGATACAGTCACAACACTGCTGCTTGCTCAAACCCTGCTGGGTCAGGCCCCACTGCAGCCGAACTTGCACGGAGTGGGGATGGCCCTTGCAAAGTACCTGCAGCCCCACTCGTCAGCTCCCAGTGGCACACAGAGCTGCCTTGGCTCTCATGCTCCAGCTCGGAGCTACAAGAGCAAAAGGTGACCCTGCAAGAGACCTTGCATTAGCTGGTTTGCAGGAGTCAGGCTTTTAGAAACAGTGCTGTTTCCTACTGGTATCTCTCCTTGCTGTTCCTCTGCTCCAAGGAGGTGCTCAGGCACTTCCTAATTCATCAGACAAGGAATAAATGTCACATGTGGTAACAACAGCCCTGATCCAGAAGGAAGATGTACAGCAAATCAAGTGCCTAGAGGAGATAAATTGGAAAAGCTGACCTGACCCAGGTCCAATTGGTTCCAAAGGCATTCACCATCCTCTGCCTCCTAACTCGCCTTTTGCTGGATCTTTCTGGCCTGAGAAAATTGATTACAGAAGCATCAAAGGCAATTAAAGCCTGAAATCATGTTCTCCAAGAAATGCTAATTGTGTCAGAAGGGATGGTAAAAAGCATCCAGCCCCAACAACCTGGAAGGGGTGCTAGATAATATGGAGCGGCACATGGAGCTACGGACTCCAGAGCTCAAGGGCTAGGCAAGCAGATGTCTGAACTCTCTGCAGGTCTCATTAAGAGCATGTAATGGGTGATAGAAGATCTGAAAATCGTAACAATCAAAAGCAAAATGTTAGGATTCGAGGATTGCCTCAGGATAGAGGAAGCCTCCTCCAGGCCTGCAGGGATGCCGTTCTCTGCACAAGCAGCACAGATGCTGATCTGACAGGGGTGAAAAAGAGCATCAAAACTCCACAGGGGCTGAGCGAAAGGTAAACGAGCAGCAGTAGTGCTGTGGCCTGGCACCCAGAGAACTTGGGAGCAGGAAGAGGCAAAAGGGAAAAATCACATTCTTCTCCTACCAGCTGCAGCCGCCTGGGGCTGGAGCGGGGGTCTGCTCCTTTTGGGCAGCTCCAGGGGCAGCATGGCCGCAGGCCTGGCTGGAAGCTGTGTGCGCCTCCCCGGAGCCGGCGTGCCCAGCACCGGTGCTGCAGAACAGCTGCTGGAGAAGGGGAAGGCAGATGCTCATGTGGCCCCGGGAGTGTGGGAGAGGGCAGGGATATCGAAATCCAAACTGGAGGTTGCTTGTTCCCTTCTGCTCTCCTAGCGCTGTTCAAGATTGAGTTATGAGAAGGATTTATTAGTTCTGTCTTTGAAGCTGCCAAGAGCCTCTTTGGAGACGGAGTCTGAGAGACTTAATTATTTTATTATTCCTAGTGATGTTACGCTACCCCAGAGTATATTGCGTTCCTAAACTTTCCTCTTACAGCAGTATTGACTGGTCCTTGCACATAGACACAACAAACTGACCCACTTTGGTTTCTGCCTTTTCTGCTCCTCAAAGCAGGCAGAGGTGCCGTCTCCTGTCCGACACACAAGGTGATATGATGCGACACCAGATAACATCACTGTGTGGTCGGGGAGAGTGTGGCATAGGAAACCCACGGAGGAAATGTCAGTTTGTGTAGCAAGATGGCAATGATATGATAGTAAATGGTTTGGCTTGGGGCTTCAGAAAACACATGGCACAACCTTTACAGTGGTGCGACCATAGCACAAAGTGCACCCTCACGAAGACTGGACAGGAAAACGTAAGTGTGGAGGTTCAAACTTGTCTGTGGATTAGCATGTGCTCAAATTTCAGTACCACCTCCTGGGAAATGCTGCTTCTCAACCTCATGACCCCAAAAATGGACTTAGCAGAAAGCTGCTACAGAGGAAGAGACACAAGAGGCTGCAGGGCCAGGCCTGCCTGGCTTTTCTTTGCAATGGCTCAGGCTGTGCCGATACAAAGAAATCTACACCAAGACAGGCATCCTGAAGCAACTGCCTTGAGTCAGCTCCGTGTAAAGAAACAACTGTACCAAAAGAAATTACATTGTTTTGTAGGAAGTTCCTTTGGATACATTTTCCAGGATACATTTTCCCAGATGGGGTCAAAATTTTCTTCACTTCTGTGGTCTACATTGCACTGACATTGCATGGCAGCAGCACTGCTTTTTCTGGAGTATCTCAGAAGGGAACACAGAATACGTTTGCAAGTAACAGGGATGTAAACACCTGACAGAGAAAACAGTTGTCCAGGGTGCCTGGGGAGCCATGGGCACAGTGGGTGGGCAGCAGGGAGGAGGCTGGAGCCTTCTCAGTGCCTGGAAGGGGGCTGGTCTCTGCCAGACTGGGGTCTGGCTGTCTGTTGTTGGTCAGCAATGTTGTAGGTGTAGACGTGAAATTTCTGTGGATCTCCCTTCTGTAGGAAGTGCTCACGTCACCTTGTTCAAGAGAAAAAATGTAGTTTCATGATGTTTAAAATAGTGTTTTGTGGTTGGGATTTCTGTCTCTCTCTGTAGCACCGAGTTTTGGGTTACAGAGCAAGACCTCAGCCCCTTCCTGAGCTCAGGTTTCTCAGAGCAGAGCTGTCTGTTGTGCTGCTGATACATTTAAGTACTGGCTGCTTTATTTTGATTTTGTGGGTATTTCTCCTTCCTGTACTTGGAGGTGAGGGGGCTCAGCAGTGCAATGTGCTGTCTGAGCAGTCTCAGCTGAGCTGAGCTTAGTGGCTGCCTCTCTGCGACTTGCAGATGTATTTCCCCTTGATTTCTAGAAACTGTTTCTAAAAATACAGCTTGCCTTGTGGCAGGTCCTCCTCCCTTACAGGAGCTGGAGGTGGCTATAAACAGAAGGGGAGTCGCCAGCCTTCTGCTGCATTTCCAGAGAGGTGAGGAGCTGGTGCGACGCCTGCATTTATGCAGCGCTAAAGGGGTGCTCGCCCAGGCAGCCGGGAGAGCTCCCAAGCACAGCATTTCATCAGACCTGGGCTAGACACAGGCTGAGCAGTACATGGAGGTACAGGGCTGTGTGCATGGAGGTCCTCTGAGCCAGGATCTGACCACGAGATCAGGCTGGTCACTTGACTGGTGTGGTGGTGCCAGTGAAGGCAACCTTCCTGGGCAGAGGGCCAGAGCCTTGCTCGCTCACAGCAAATGGGTCTGTCCCATTTGTCCTGTGGCTTCATCTCCACTGGATCCAGATACCCAAGGCTTATGTTTAGCTGGGCTAGCTAGGAGTTAGTACTGGCCTCTTGCTGAGATGGTACCATTAATGTTATTTATATCTCCCTTCTATGCTGCAGCAAGCTGAGGGAGCAGCACCAAATGAGATCTTGTTACCTTTGTGCAAATGATTAGCATAACAATAATTTTTTTTCCTAGCTCATCCTTGGTAGGCAGTAGGCAGCTTCTCAGCAGTCTGCTGCTGGCAGGATGCCGCACTTGCTCCAGCCTCCCTTCTGCCTGGGGGGCTGGTGCTCCCCTGCTCCTCCTGACAGCTCTGCTGAGTGAGGCCATGTGCTGCTCTAGGAGTCTCAGCCACGGTGGCAGATGTCCTGCAGGACCAGGTGGCTGCCCAGGCAGAGGTTTGGTGGTCCCTGCCTTGTATACAGAGGAGCCAGGCAATGCATGTGGTGCAGAAAGATCATGCTCTCTGCTGTGGGCGATCTCCTCCACGGGCTGACAACGCTGCAGGACTTGGATCATGCCTGACTCAGGAAGCATGGGCTGGTGCTGGGTGTTGCAGCCTCGCAAGCAGGGTGCTGACCTTGCAGGCAGTATCTCACTTCTGAGGCAGACTGTCCCCAAATCGACTCATAAAAGCATTTGCCTTACTGCTGTCCTCTGCTCTGTGCTCTTGAGGATGTTGCCTGCCTGAAGTCTGCTGCTGCGAGCAGGGATGAGTGAGGTTACCTGGAAAATTCCCTTAATGGATAAAAGATGCTACATCCAAAGGAAGAGTTTTTCTAGTTACTTGCAGCACAGTTCTGTGTGCATGAATAAGATCTGGTTCTGAATATCTCCCTTGTGACATTCAGTGCAGCCTCCAAATATTGGCTCATATGGTCTTCTCTCTGGTGGCCTTGCCTTCCCGGTGTTGAGCTCTTCAAGGCAGACCTGTGCTCTCAGATGAACTGGAAGAGATTACTTTCTCCCTGCCTCGTTTAGGCTGGAATCCCTGCTCTCCCCAGCTAGGCTGCCAAAAGCTCTGCTCTCCCCACAACGCAGCCATATTCTGGCAACACAAAAAACTGTGGTGGGCTGAGTCCAGAGACCTGACGATAGGAATACCAGCAGCAAACTAGTAATCAGCACCATGACAGCTGAGCACTGTTCTGGGCACAAGCCTGTGCACTGCTGCCTCCCCTCTGGGCACGGACAGCCCATCTTCCTCGCTCTTGCTGCACCTAGCCATGCTGGCCCCAGCACATGCTGGGTGGGCTTCGCCTCTGCACCTGCATGTCAGCACGGGGGGCACGGATTGCCCCAGCTCCACCTCTTCCAGACTGCCATGAAGCAGCCTTGCCCTCGCTTGGCCTTTGCTGGGGTTGGTTGCAGCAATCCTGTGCGCTGGTCATCTGTGCCTCTGCTGTTTGTACTGGCAGAGCTGGGCAAGGGCTCAGCACTGGGATCCTGGCAGGCTCTGCCCAAACTGCACTGACCCCAGCCCTGAGCACCATGGGGGTAGATGGGCTCTGTGCTCTGCTCTGCACCGGCTGCTGCGCAGCGCCTCCAGGATCTGCCCTGCTTCCCGTCTGGCCAGTGGATCCTCCCTGTCCCACGGCTAGGCATGCGCCTGCCCCTCTGCTCTGCTTCTGGCTCGCCTCCTGTCCCCGCCGTGCCCCATGTGCTCCCATGCACCACCCGATCCATACGGCAATTTCCGTGGTGGCAGGCAGCCCAAGAGCCAGAATTAGAATAGATGTCTTTTCCGATCGAAGAGCTGATTGATACAGAAAGGGGCCAGTCCAGCATAAATCAGGTGCAATGAGGAGAGAGTCTGTAGACAGCAGCACCTTGCTGTGAGCAGGCCAATCTATGTTTTATTAGATAAAGACTGCCGACAGTCAGCAGCGACTTCTGACATCTGGCCACAATTGTTCAGCTACTATTCAATCCCTTCTTGCCCACTCTGCTGCTGGCTGGCAGCGAGTAGCACACGTGAGCAGGGAGCCGAGCTGATTTTAAGTCCCTGTTCCTAGCCTCCCTGCTGCAGGTCGCCTGTGTGCAGCTGCTGCTTGGGTTCATCCCTAGCGCCGGGGCCCTGGAGGGGCCCGTGAAGTGGCCATGTTAATAGGATTGTGATGGGTTATGCTGTGCCGGCTGAGCCCCTGAAACAGCAGGGTTTGAGCAGATGGAGAGGAGGATGGCTGGCTCGGCTGGGAGGCTTGGAAGGAGCTCTGCCTGCTCCTTCAGAAGTTACAAAGGATCCTAGGGATATTTGGCCCAACGGCTCAGGCAGGACCCTTCACCCGCAGCTCTCGGGTTTGGAAGCAGTAACTGCTCTTGTAGGTTCAGTGCCATCTGCAGACCCACGTCCGTGGTGGACTGAGCAGGCCAGGTCAGATCAGGAGGGTGTCTCCATGTCAGCAACATGTTTTTATCCTGATTCCTGCTTTGTGCCACTCCTAGAGGGTCTTCCGGAGGGTTTTTTTTCCCTCTCTCTGTTCTGATTGTGTTGTTTGTCAGCATGGCTCAGACCTGTGTGTGCTGTTGCTCCTGCGTTGGGTTCTCCATGCCCTGGGCACACTGGCGGGTCAGGCACTGGGGTGGCCCTGAGACACCCAGCGAAGGGACACATGCTAGAGTAGAGCTGGCCACCTCCAGGTGCTCAGGCTGCTGAGGGGCGAGCAACAAGCTTGCTCCCTGCTCCCCTGTGATGAAGAGGAGGGAGGCCCCATCCCTTCTTCGGGTGGTTGCTGGAGTTGGCACATGAACAACTGCTGTGCGAGCGGTAGCAGCCCACCAGCACCTTGAGTGTTTATCTGGAGTATGGAGGAGCCCACAGCAAGTCCTCCTGGCTGTGCTATGGGAGTGACTTTGCTGTGGGTTTACTTGTTCCCTGCAGACAACACGGCTGCGGTGCACACGCAAAGAATGGGCTTCAATCGCCAGGAGCAGGATGTCTACTTGCTCCCCATTTTGGTGGTGGACAGCGGCCCCCCAGCCCTCAGCAGCACAGGGACTCTGACCATCCGCGTCTGCGGCTGTGACAGCAACGGGGCCATCCAGTCCTGCAACAGCACCGCCTATGTTGTATCAGCTACACTGAGCCCCGGTGCCCTCATCGCACTGCTGGTGTGCATCCTCATTCTGGTCGGTGAGTGTCCGCCCGTCCCCCAGCCTCCTCCTGTCCTGTCCCATCTCCTCTCCATCCAGCATCACACAAACAAGCGCAGGTGGTTGCTGTGGGCATGGTGCAGGCTCCTCTGCTACCTGTCTCCTTGTTGGTAGCTGCAGCGTGGGGGGCAGGAAGCCCAGCCCCCTGCCAGCGGGGGACCTTCGGGGAAGCTCCCATGTTTGCCCCAGCTCCCCTGCGCTGGGCTCAGCAGGGCAGCCAGGGCAGGGCTCCCTGGGCACAGGCAGGTGGGCTGCTGCCTGGCCGAGGCCAGAGAGCTGCTGGCTTGCTCCCTGCCTTGCTGGGCGGGAGCCAAGAGCTGCTCGCAGGCTGCCATGCCGTGCCCACCACAGGTGTCTCACAGCAGATGGGACGTGTGTGCATCCCAGCACAGAGGCCAAGGGCAGCAGGTGTGGGGTGCGCAGCTATGCTCTTACCTCGGGGCGCTGGGAGGGTCAGCATTAGAGTGTGCGTGAGCGTGTGGGCAGGACATGGAGCTGGGGTGCACACAAACCAGAGCATTGCCCACGTTGGGACCTGCACTCTGGGAATGCTGCTGGCTGCCACTGACACAAGCTTGTGCTGGGCCACCACAGCACAGTGTGAAGGTGCCCAGGAGGCATGGGCTGGGTGCATGGGAAGGCGCTCTGAGTGAGGGATGTTGCAGTGGCCTGAGGTTTAGCATAGGGCAGTTGATGGACGCTGCTGCTGAAAGCCCTCCAGCATTGGTGCTCGCTCACAGCTGGCTCCTGAGGGCTGTCTGGACATCTGCGGAAGCCAGCATGTTGTTCAGTGAAGTCTCCTCTCCTTGGCACGTCTCTGCTCCCTGTCTCCTGCTGTGTCTCCGTTTAGAAAACCCTTTCCCACAGGGTGCACTTTACACTGGTTTCATTTTCCAACACAGCGCAAACAAATTTCTGCCTAATTGCCCAAACGAATAAAGTGCACATCGGTGCTTTAAAGGTGATGGGATGAATGGATGATGATCCAGGACACATCTGCGGCTCGTTGCTCAGGCTCTGTGCCATCTGCTCCACATTCACCCTCCCAACATTTGGCTGCTGCTGTGATTCATGCACCCCCTTTTCCTACTCATCTTCTGCAGAATCCATCCGTTTGTCTGTCCAGCCGTGCGTTCATCCATCTGTCCCTCCTGTCTCAGTGGTCGTGCTGCATGGGAAAGGAGGCTCCCGGCCTGCACTGGAGCACAGGCAAACCTCTCTCCCAGCCAGTGACACAGCACAGCTGCTACTTGATGAGCCTGGCTGATAGGAACCAGCTGGCATGCCGGCGGTCTTGGCTGCAGGGCTCCCTGTGCCGGAGGGTGCTGTACCTCTGCACCCTGCCGCCAAGCGTGGGCCGTCCTCGCCCTGTGGGAGCACAGCTTGCACAAGCCCCTGCTCCCGTCTGACCATCTCTTCCTTTCCCAGTGCTGGTCCTTCTGATCCTCACGCTGAAGCGACACCACAAAAGCCACCTGACATCTGAGGACGATGAGGACATGAGGGACAATGTCATCAAATACAATGACGAAGGGGGTGGCGAGCAGGACACAGAGGCCTATGACATGTCAGCCCTGCGCAGCCTCTACGACTTCAGTGAGATCAAAGGCGGCGATGGAGGCGGGGGGCCGGGAGACGGGGGCCTGAGCGGAAACCCGGCCTCTGAGCTCCACGCCCTCCCGCAGTGGGTGCAGAGCCCAGACCTGGACTTCTCCGTGTTCAGAGACTATATCTGCAAGAAGGTGGAGCAGGCGGACGAGGACCTCTCTGTGCCGCCCTACGACTCGTTCCAGACCTATGCCTTCGAGGGCTCGGACTCCCCCGTGCCTTCCCTGAGCTCCATCAACACCTGGTCCAGCAGCTCAGAGCAGGACTTCTCCTACCTGGGGGGCTGGGGGCCACGTTTCCGGCAGCTGGCAGCGCTCTACGCTGGGCGCAGGGGCGAGGAGGACAGCGAGGAGTCCTAGCTGTCCCGCCAACCCCTCACTGGGCTCCTGGCGCCTCCTGGACCAGGACTCCGTGCCATGAGGTGCTGCGCGGGGACAGTGTGTGCCTCTGGCCCAGCTCTGTGGCTGCCGGAGAGGGGCTGCGCCGTGGGGCCAGGGAGCGCCGGGCGACATGCTCCTCGGCGGCACCTCTGCACCCGCATGGCGAGGCTGGAGTGCCCAAAGGAGCCGCTGCGGCCATCATCAACTCCTTAATAAGTCTCCATTAAAGCACTGCGCATTAATTTAAGAAAGAGAAAATCTAATTCAAGAGAGTTTGGAGGGGGTTTCTCCCCCACAAATTATCATTTAAATAGATCTGTTCAGTGAGCCCAGTTCAGGAAAGGAAGAGCAAACCGGGAGTCTTTTGTTGTCTAAATTGTTTTTGTCACTTGAGTCAGAGCATTTGAAGTGCTTTGATTTCTTTAAGAGCTTTCCTTGCTGAGGGAAACAAGCTTTTAACTTCTGTTCAGCTTTTTCCCCCCTTTAGGTTCGCTCGCTTTTTGGAGTCCTCCTTCTCTCTGTGCGTGGGCTCCTCAGCAGCGCGTGGTGTCGGAGGGAGCGTGCCACGCTGGGGATGTGCATGCTGGATGCAGGCTCCAAAGTCACGTCCTGCAACGGAGCAACCGCTGCACTAGAGCTCGCTTCAAAACACACTTCGCCTCTAAGCTGCAATGGCTTCGCCTCTCAGTTCTTAGACCTTTCTTGTGATCATCAAAGATGCTTGTATTTTGAAGGAGCTCTCACTCCCTACACAGCACACATTGTCTGCGAGGTCCTGATGTGCCCCATGGCCCCGGTGATGGACAGGGACATCCCACCCGCCACCGAGGCATGGTGCTGTGGCCTGAGCCACAGAGCAGCCACGGTGCTGGGGAGTGCCGTCGGAGTGGCACAGAGCGGCACTCCCCGGGTCGGCTCTGCCAGCCCCTGGGGGCAGGCTGGGCCGGGGTCTGCAGGGCTCTCGGCCAAGCACTAGCTTTCTACCAAATGGTGTTGGCTGCGCAGGGCAGAAGGCAAGGCATCAGCACATCCTGTCCTTCAGTGGTGGGGTGTCCCGGCTAGAGGACCATGTTGCAGGGCGCAAGAGAACCCCAGCCCCCTGGTTTGGAGAGATAATTCCTGCTTACACCCAGCTGACAGCAAAGCATCACCAATGGTGATAGAAAAGCCATCCCCAGGCCATGTGCGTGAGGCCAGATCCTGCTGGCGCTGCTGCTCGGCTGAGCTGGTTGCTGCAGGCTGGCAGCGGGTCTGTGACACCTCAGGGTACCCAGGGTGTCCCTACCCTGGCACAGTGCCCTGCAAGAAACCTGCACGAGCTCCCACAGCAGGGCCACCTTTGTATGAAATCTCTGGTTTCAAGAGGCAGGTCAGGAGGAGGCCAGCGGGATGTGCCATTGCTCTTCGGGCTGCAGATGATGCTGGAGGAGAGTGCTCAGTGCCCTGCACCTTTCCAGCCTGCTGACTTCCCCTGGGGTAAATTGAGCAGTGTGTTGAGCAACACCTATGAGCAGCTTCTCAGGCCGTGCTGGCTAGTGCAGCTCCTTATCTGTTCACATTGGAAAAAAAATCAATTATATCATTGATAGGTAACTGATAAGGTCTTCCAAGGCCTGACACATCCTGGGCTTGTCATTGGGTTTGTCCTTTTAGTTTAGCCACAGTGTTTTCTATCCTTGGAGAAGGTTTAAATGTAAATGTACATGCGTGTTCATTTTTTACTGTGTTTTGCTTCCCGGCTGCTGGTGTTGGTCCTTTGGCTGCAGCACAAGACCTGACAGCGGAGAGGGGCAGGATGGGTCTTTGCCACAGCTCCTGCCCTCGGCTGCTCCTGCCCTCAGCTGCTCCTGCCCTCGGCTGCTCCTGCCCACTGCAACCACGTCCACCCATGTGGGAGCTGCAGCTTGGCTTTTGCGCTGGGACCAGGAGCTGCTCGTTTCTCAGGGTTCTCTCTGGTCCCCCTCGAAGGAGGCGGTGGGTGCCTGCTGCTGGCATCCACGCCCAGTGTGCTGCTGGTTCACTGTGACGATGCTGGGGAGGCAGCGGGGCCAAGGGGCTGCTTCGCACTGGCCCTTGAGTGCCAACTCTGGCCATGCCTCCTCAGGCAGGTGATGCCCCAAACCCTGGAGCTGGAGAATGGAGCGAGCCCTCTCTTTCCTCAGGAATGTGTTCATGTTTTCCCTCTGGGCCGAAGACCTGTGCCCGAGCCCCTCTGGAGCTAGCCCTTCCTCTAGCAAAAGTGTTGTGCAATAGCAGGGCTCTGTCCATAGGAGATGGGGTCTGACAGGGTATGTGTTTAGCAACCCTCCCACTGGGTTATTCCCCGACCAGCCAGTCCTCCCCTATGCGCATGCACGCACGCTTGCGTTTTAATTTCTATCCCACATGTAAATACGGGAGGAGCGCAGTGCCAAGCGAGCTGGCTGCTCCGCGCAGCACTGCCCCGCACTGCCTGCCCCCTGCACCTGGCAGGAGGAGCTGGCAGCTGCCACACTGTCTGATGGAGTCACTTTGGTTTTCTTTCTCTACCCAGATGAAATTAGGAGGTTGATTTCCTCACCCTTGTTATTTTTTCAAGGTCTTTCTAGGACCTGGAAATAAATTATTTCCTTGTCGTCTAACGTGAGTCTTATTTGCTTCTTTTGTCTTGTTTTGTTTCCTTATATTGCACTGTCAGTGAGGTCCCATCAGCGCCTCCCCAGAGGGACCGGACTGGCTGCCCTGCCAGCGGGACAGGCCACGGCCCTGCCTGGCGTGGTGTGTTCCCTGCCAGGAGCCGGCAGCCAAACCGCCTGCCTCCTGCAGCCAGTTCCCATGGGCAGGAGGCTGCTACTCTGGCTTCTTCCTGTTTTTCATTGAAATGCTCATCAGAAAGAGCTTTTTCAAGAGAAGGGTCAGTTTTACTGTCTGAATTTGATGGAAATTATAAAAAAAATGCCCTTGGCTTTCTCCCTCTCCTTAAGAGGAGAAAGTTGGGTTGTGCTTTAAGTGGCACGAGGTGCTGGGTTGCGTGCTGGAGGCTGGCTGTGGTGCCTGCCTGCTGTTGTCAGCTCCCAGCAGGAGCCACCCCAGCACCGGGGTCCGGGGTCTGAGCTGCCGCAGCCGGGCACAGGCTCCTTGGCGCAGCCCCAGAAGCACTGTCCCTGTGGGAGAGTGGCAGCAGCTCGTCCAGTGAGGGGGTCGTCATTCCTTGGTCCTGCAGAACAGTAGCAGAAAGAACAAGAGGCAAACTTAACACCAAGTGACAAAAGAAAGTCTGATGATGCATCCTCATGATCTTCCCGCCTTGGCCAACAGAGTTCCTTGATGTTCTTTAAAAAGTGCATCTTTAGTGTCGTTCTCTTGAAGTCATGGACAGCCTTGTAGCTGACCAGCTGATCACTCAAAGTATGGGTCCTGCTCATGTACTTCTTCCCAGCTTCAATACGGCTGGGCACTGTCAACGGGTTTTGTTACCATGACCCATTCTCGTGTTGGTAATGGCATGTCTTACAGCAGCGTTCAGTTACTGGCTGCAGCAAAAAAATCTCCTTCATCGTCAGTTTTAATACTGAAATGATGCAAATAAATTACACTCTAGCCTGACCACAGATAAATCAATTGCTGGTGCTTTTCTTGATGGCAAGGGACTGGGGAATGAGCAACGTGTTAATGGCAAACAAGCGTGAATGTCCCTGGGCCCAGGAAGCCTCGTCAAGGTGTGCAGCTGCAAATGCTCTGGCACCCATCGGTGGTGGCAGCACGCTGCAGAGGGCTGGATGCGGCACACAGCAGCTGTCTGGCATAGAGAGAGGGGGATGTGCTCTAAACTCTGTGGTAGCATCAATGTAGGTCAGTAGATAGCAGAGGTAGAATTTAAACCTCTCCATAAAGTGACAGTCATTTAAATAGCATCTTGCAGTCCTCGTTCCAAAACAGGCTTATTGATCCCTGAGGTCTTTAAGCGTTTCTGTATCCTTCACCATTCCTGTGCCTCCACTCCCATCCTGCTCCCTTGATCATTCACTAAATGTTATGGAAGAAGCATCTGGTGACCTTTGATGACAGCAGTTAGTGGGATGCTGTAGCAGAAGGGAGGAGTCTTGAAGCCGGAGGGTTTTTCAGACGCACAAGGTGTGCTGCCAGACTTCAATGCATGCACTATTTTTCTTTTCACAATTGCAGTGAGTGCCTCTATAGCTGCCAGCCTTGAGGAGGCCTTTTTGCGAGCATCATCGTTAATTCCCCACACACAGCAAGTGTGTCAGCAGTGCACTCACAGCTGTGTGCTCCGGCAGTTCTGGACATACCGGCCAGTTGCTGTTTGCAGAGAGCTATTGGTGGTTGCTGTGTCTGCACCCGGGCTTTCAGCCCAGGACCTTAGCAACAAGATTTCTCATGTTCCAGCTGCAGCCAGCACAGAGATGTACTCTCTTTGAATTCTGCTGTCCAACTTCAGGCACCCAAACAAGCAACCTAGCTACCTTGGACTCTGGGGATCAGGTGGGCTGGATTGCCCTAGGAACTCCCTATTGACAGAGGAAGAGCCTGCAGCTAGTGTGCTCCTAACAAAGGAGGTAACAAGTGCCTAGTGAGAGCATGATGAGCCTGGGCCATGCAGAAGGATTTGCTGCTTGATATTGTGGAGGAATGGAGAGAGCTCAAAGCAACAAATTGCCAGCCAGAACCAGACCCTTAACTACAAAAGAGGAGGATTATTGAGAGCTCTGATTACAGAAGCATCTGTGAAGATGTTTTAAGAGCTCCATGCCCCCTCAACACAGCCCCTTTTGAGGAATTTTTTCTATAGCAAGTTCTCTCTTCAGCAGTTGCACAGCAGCCTCTGGCTCCTTGCAGGGCAGGGCAAGGGCAGGTTGATCTCCTCCTTGCTTCTGCAGAAGAGGAAGCCAGTCCTGCTCTGCAGACCGGTGTCCAGTGGCAGGACTGTCTCAGATCCAGGGGCTGAGCTGGCCAGCTGGGCAAACCCAGGGGCTGCTCTGCTGGCGAGTGTGGACTGAAGATGCTTCTTCCAGGTCAGTTTTCTCACTGATCAGAGCCCTGGGGGTGTGGAGCACGCAGCACCACGGGCCAAGGGCTCCCAGCTCATTAACTACACCTGCATTTGTCTGCATGGAGCTGGGCAGTGGGTGCACAGAATAGGCAGTCGCTGGGCAGAGCAGGCTCCTGTAGGAGCAAAGCAGGTGCATGCGGAGGCAACTGCTGCGTGCTCGGAAGGTGATGGAGGTGGTCAGAACCTGGCTGTGCTGTGCCCTGCGTGCCAACACCTGCAGCTTTGGGTGTTTCTTTGCCTGAAGGAAGTCTGCTGCGGCCAGCTGCTTTGCAGGAGCAGAGCGCAGCAGCTCCAGTGGTGTTGCTTTGTCCGGCATTTTTGCCAAAGAGCGGCTGCTCCCTGGGTGCCCTGGCTCCTGCAGTGCTCCACGTCCTTCCACAGGGCTCCTGGCACCTACGTGAGACACCCCCTCACCACGCTCCTCCGAGGCTGAGGCACAACCCTCGCCACACGGGACGCAGCCTGCAGCTGTCTGCTGACAGAGGACAGTGAGTCCTGCAAGTTTGGTGCCCCTGCGCTATGACAGCAGCTGGGTACTGCAGCTCCGCTCCTGGCCCCAGCACAGAGACGCTGCAGCAGTCACCTCCAATGCTTTCGCTCTGAGCCACAGCGAGCTCCAGAAGGCAAGGTGTCCAGGCCTCCTCCAGAGAGTTATTTACAAAAGATGGATGTGATCCGCCGGGATCATTAAGGGGAAATGAAAAAAGGGCAGTGATATCTGCACCCCCAGGAGAAAAATACATCTCTCGTAACTTGAGTGCAAGCAAGGCCGTGTAAGCCTCCTCCTCCTGCTCGCGTTAGTAATACACTGCTCAGGAAGGTGATCACTTTTCACCCTATATCCTCTGAGGAAGCTGTTCTGTCACCAGAAAGCTGACTCCTTTAACCACCTCTGCCAGAGCTAATATCACAGCTCCCTGCATCCTTTCATTTACCAAGCCCTTGAGCTTCCTTTAGGGTTGGTATCAGACTCTTGCTGCTCAGCATAATCTCAATTTTGCATCTCTGCTCTTTGTGCTCAGTGCAGACAGCAGCTGTGTCTTGTTAGGGGTTTCTTACTGTGCTGTGGTGCTCCAGCTTGTGCTCTTTCCTTGCTGTGGCTCTGCCACTCCCCAGCCCATCCTGGGAGTGTTTCCAGCATCCCAGAAGTGACCTAAGTTTGCGGTCATTCCTCCTTGCAGGTATTCCTCTGCACTCACTGGCAGGGGTGGGAGCTGAGTTTCCAGGCAGCTGTCACAGCTATGTGTTGCCGCAAACAAAGACGTTAGAGAGAAAAAATAATTGAATTTTACTTGGCCCTGGAATCTTGCTCCTGGGCAGTAAGTCAGTGGGGCTGAATTGTCCCCCTCATCTTGCTGAGCACGCCAGGGCAGTGCAGTGGAGAATGGGCATTCCTGCTGCCTGCCAGGACTGCTTCCCGCTCAGGACACCAGTGCCACGCGGAGCAGCCAGGCTGGCTATCGGCTACTCACACATCCCAGCCTGGTCCTTCTCCTGGCCTTGTGATCCTTTTCCAGATGAATGTGGATTTAATGGCTGTTCTTCAAATTCTTAGGAAAAGACTCTGGGCTTTGCAAAGCTGGATCCAACGCAGGTGGACAGAGTCTGAAGCAATCGGGATATGCAGCCATTGTACCAACAGCAAAGCAGAACCAGGGAGCCCTGCACTGTAATCACACAACCCCAACTTTACAAAGGGCCTCACTTCAGCCTGCCCTTGCCATTGCCCTTGCTGTTGCTGGAACCCAGGTGCAGACAGTCAGCATCTGGCATGTAATGTCACGACATTGGGCAGCAAGGAAGGGTAAAAATGGGAGCAGGAGCGGAGTGCCTCAGCGTTTGCCTCTCCTGGGTTGTGCAGCGTGGCACGCTGCCCACGCGCCTCTTCTGCTAGTGCATTTGCCAGTCGTTTGTGGGTAGGGTCCAAGCAGTTGTTCTTAGACATCCCTCATCTATCGCCAGCGACAGTGAGTGAGTGTGGCTCGAGGATTGTTAACTGCCCTGTCCAGCTACACTGCGGTTTTATGGACGTATATTTTTCATCCGTCTCCATCGCTGCTGTAGAGGAACTGCTCAGGTGGGCAAAAATTAGTCCAGCTGTTCACTGAGGGGAGCAGGCACCAGCCATTTCTAAGCAGAATGTGTCCCCTTAGCTAGTGTTTTAACCATGGTAATTGGAGAAGTTTTAATCCCTCTTCTGCCGGGGGAAGCACGCATCGCTAACAGAAACAATCCACCCCAACTTATCCCCAGCTGAGTCAGCCTACAGCAGCTTCCTCCGTGGTCAGAAGTCACTCACCTTTAGCCAGGAACCAGGCAGCTGTTGAAATCCCTTCACATTGCACGCAAATTAGGCATTGAAAATACTCATTACAGCCAACATGACACGCCTTCATTATTCCAGAATAATTGTCTGAAAGGCTCAGCTCGCAGCACAAGCTTCACTTGGTGCAGAAATGTGATAAAAAGAAAACAGGAAGTGCAATCAATGCTTGTAATCCTTTTAAATAAAAAGGTACTTGCTAGTAGCTGCCAACATCTTTAAAAAGCTGTGATTTCCCTGGAGAGAGCCCTTATCAGCTATGACTGCATGTCATTCTGGCTGTCTGTCAATCCATCAGACTTCAGTGCCACTGACATTAAGAAGCCAGGCGTTAAGATTATCACATTTAGCCGTAATGTAGCACAGATTGTGTTGACATTTGGAAAGTATTCCACCACAGGAGCCATTTGACTTCTCTACTTTCTTCCTAAAAAAAAAAATGCTTTGAAGTATTTCAGGGAGGGAGCCTGCTCTGCCTGCAGGGTGCTGGATGGCCATGCCACCCTGCCGTCGCCGTGAGCCGGAGGAGGGTGAGGGCACACGGGTGCGATGACCGCGAGCGGGAGGGATCCCGGTACACACCATCGGCGCAAAGGGAGGCCCTGGCTCCAAGGCAGCTGTCAGGCGGTGGAAAGCTACACTCTGCTGCTTGCAGCTTTCTCCGGAGCCCTTCCATGCAGCTCTCCTGCAGGGCCTGTCCGGCCATGTCTTGCTTTGGAGGTTCAGCTCCCAGAGCTGCTGCCCAGCCTTGGCCTGCGGCGGCGGCTGCTTCCCAGAAACGCTTCTCTCCAATTCCTTTGCTGCACCTGGCACGAAGCACACTTGTACTTTCGTTAGCTGGCGTCCCCTACACATGCCCTGGGCGGCCGTGGTGCAGCCCCTGCTTTGCCAGCAGGGACCAGGAGAGCGGCGCCCTGTGCACGTACCAGGGGGACAAGGGCTCCTTCCCTCCTCCTGGCACACCTCCTCCCAGGAAGGCCTCAGCTATTCCCACAACAGAGAGGGGGATATCCCAGGCCATGCACTGGGAGGAGACTAGGCCATAGAAACAGGGGTAAATAACCTGAAATGAACTGATTAATCTCTTTAAATAACTGTGAAAACATTTTCCAGAAAAAGTTAATCTACTGTAAATGGCTTTGGTGCTTTTCTTGGGCTCCAATCAATATATGGCCACTTGCTTTTCATGTGTAATTCACAGTAATTGCAAAAGAGCATTTTCTGAAGAAAATGACATTCTGCAAGCAGAAATGCAAAGAGACACTAGGACCAATTAGCTTTAAATCCCAGAACAAGACAAGCTGTCGGATGCCCGGGCAAGCTGGAGGTGCTGCAGCATCACAGCTCAGTGTCCTGGGTTCCTCTCCAGGAAGCCGCCGGAGGTGCTGGAGCATGTTATGTCCAGCTGGCTTGCTCAGGAGCCTCCGCTTCTTCCAGGTCTGGCTGCTGGGACCCTGCCCTGTGGACACCCAGGCCACCAGCTGCAGAGAGAAGGTGGCTGCAGGATTACAAGGTTAGGCAGAAACGCTTTCCTGCCACTAGAGCAACAGACATTACTGGGACCCAGAGGCAGCCATGCTCCCCTGCCAGGCTGTCCCATCCAGGGCTGCACAGACCCAGCACTGCCTCTGCACAGCAACTCTCTCCCATCACCCTGGCGCCACTGTGGTCTGAGATGGGCCCCTGCGTGCAGAGCCGATGTAGCCCAGCCACAGGTCAGATCCCCAGGTCTGCCCCATCCCCTTAATCTCCTGCTTAGGTTTGCATTTGTCAGGTTTGCCCCATCCTTGCCCAGCCTGCTAGCACGTGCCCACACCACTAGCTCTGGTCTGCATCACCCCAGGGCTGAGGAGGGCTGGCGTGGGGTGGACAGGGAGGCAGACAGGCGGGTGGGTGCATGGGCAGATGTCCCCAGCAGGGCAGAGCTTCCCCAAGGCTACCCAACATGGGGTGCTGAGGTCCTGCCCAGCCTCGAGCCGTGGCTGCCTGATGAGAAGACAGGCACCCCCTTCCAAGGAGTCCATTGCTTTTCCGTCATCTGCTGTAAAACCAGAGCATAATTTTCCAGGATGTCATTCTAATTCTAGTGGGAAAGCTTATTACTTGTGATTTACCCATAAAAAAGCCTGGTGACTTATGACTGTGTGTCTGTGGGTTTGCCCATCAATCCATCACGGGGGCTGCAGGCAGGCTCTCTGCAGGGCAAGGGGAGCACAATATAGGGACTGAAGTGAGCATGCCACTGTGATTGACATGCTGTTTTTACCATCCGTAAAGCCTCTGACATATTCCTTTTGGCTTGGTGCAGATCCGCACTGCTGAGCTCTAGCACAAATGTCATTAAAACATGTTCTACCCATGGTACCTATAAATAATTGAGGCAGCAGGTCTGCACTAAGCTCTGTGCTGCAGCTTTCTGCTCCTCCAGTGAGGGGGCCCAGAAAGATGACTTTTCCTTCTCCCATTTACCATCTTTGAAATGAAGGGGTGCCCGACGCTCTGTCCCCACACTCATTTCTCTGCTGTATCCCCCAGGCCATGCAGGATGCTCCCAGGGCTTGGGGGTCTGGTGTGCTCCCTGCAGAGCGCAGACAGGTCGGGCTCCAGACCTTGCCCTCAAGAGCAGTGAAATGGAGGGTGGTGCAGAAAGCCATAAGTGGTGCCTGGCTCCTGCCCTAGGCACTGCCGTGCATGGACGGGTGGGGAGTGCCTGGCAGAGGGGTGCAGTGGTCCCAGCACCCCAGGCCTCCTGGGGTCAGCAGTCCCAGCCCCTGTACCGTCACAGCCTGCAGTTCCCAGCTGCTGATGCCCACCACTCCCCAATCTGCGCAAGGTGCCCAGAGCTGCCTGGGGTAGTGCCCATGGGTGTCACTGCACCAATGTGTGATCTGCACAGGTGTTGGTGCATAGTAAATACCATCTGAAATAGCTTAATGCACTCAGATGCATTTCCAATAGCCACTAAATAAGTGGGAAATTCACAAGCCTGGCATGGAAATCCATGGCTGAGAATGTTTGTCGCTGCTGTGGCCTTGGCAGTGCCTGATATGAAGCAATCGGTCCATGAGCACAGCTTTCCTTGCCTGGCCAAGGCTGGTGGGAGCATCCCATCTCAGTGCAAGACCCACCAGGCTGCTGACACTGTGGGATGGTGCAGTGCCTGCCACCCATCACGTTCACGGGACAGACCACCGCAGCCCTTCTGCTTGTCCTGGCACAAGAGGCAGGCTCCATCCTTTATCCAGGCTCTGCAGGCATGGATCGTGGGCTGGCAGATGACTTTGCAGGCAAGACAGCAGCGTGGGACACCAGCAGGCTGCTCAGCCCCTGTGAGCAGGGCCCTGTCTCTGGTGAGAGGGACAAGCTCACACTTCAGCATCAGCCCCCCCGCGCCTCCTGCCACGCAGGTGCTGGCTCCCTCCGTGCCCACGAGCGAGTTGCTTCTTTTTTCCCTTCTCATGACAGCCACCAGCTCCCCCGTGTCGGTGGGAGTCATTAGCAAGCATCACGTTGGGAACATGCAGTATAAATACTGAGTGCTAATTTCACTGATTCGCAGTGCTGGTAGCAGTAATCCTGGCATGATGCCGTCTCCCCCCAGCAGCCTGCGCCCTGCCACCCCTCAGCTCTGCCAGCCTGCAGCCAGGCTTCTTCCAGCTGTCTCACGACTCCCTGGGGTTCAGGTGAGAACATGTGCAAGAGAGCTGGGTCACCACAGGCACGGCTACACGTGGAGGCATGCACGGGCACACCCCCGTTGCCCAGCACAAAGGCACGCACGCAGCCATAGCAAGGTGTTCTGGTGATGGAAGGACACCCTCCTTCCCCAGAGGCAGACCTGTACCACCATGTCCTCGGCCAGGCTGGCAGCACCGGGAAGCAGGGCTGAGCGAGGCTGTCCCGTCCCCCCGCACACACGCCTGCACAGCGGTGGGCACGTGCAGAGGCAGGTGCTGCGGTCTGCATGTGGAGGCGTGCAGCCATGCAGAAGCATGTGTGTGCTGAGGCACAGATGCTACGCTGTGCAGCGTGCATATGCCCTGACAGATCATGAAGGTATATTAAATAGCAGCTGTCGGGCTCTTCCTGAGCACAGCGGTAACACAGTTGGGACCATTGTGATGTCTTCCTAATTTAAACTTGTGTTGTCTTTCAGCCACGTGCTAATGAGGGCTAATGGGGAGATCAGCTTGCTGTTTGCCAGCATCGCTGTGTGCTTTGCCATGGCCCTGTCACTCCTGCAACCTGGCTGTCCCCGCTAGCTGGTGCCTTTCCCCGCCTTGCTGCTCCAGTGGGGAGGGGGACTCGGGATCTGCTCCCCAGGGAGTGAGCTCCAGCTTAGCATGTCAAAAACTTCTCCACTGAGCTGTCTTCTCTGACCACGGAGCAGCAGGACTCATTCAGGGAGTTAAGCCTCCTTGTGCTGTTCGTGCGCAGCCCCCGCAGTCTCCAGGGCTCCCTTGTACCGCAGCATTAACAGCCCCAAGAGCCCTGATCAGACCCTGTGGCTGGGAAGCCCACAGAGCTGGCATGGCCCCTCCTGCCCCTGGAGCCCCAGGACAGCTGCACCCTTGGGACCCTCCTCACAGAGAAGGGGCAGCCGAATGCTCGTGCAGTCCGTGTCAGCCCCTCGTACTGCCCCACCATGCCTCAGGGTCTGCATGGGGCGCAGTGGCCTCTGGTAACCCGAGGAGTGATAGCCCTGGCTGGTTTGGCCACAGCTCAGTAACTTTTTGTCACCTGTGTGCCCGTCCGGCTTGCGTGGCTGTGGTGCTGGTGTTTGGGGACGGAGCAGCTCTGCATGGGAAAATCTCTGCTTCACAGGGCTGCTGTAGGCTTCACAGGAAGGATGGAGCTCTGGGAGCCACCGCAGGGGCCCATCGTCCCTCTCCCTGCCTGTCCGGTGCTACAGGGATGCCTGCTCTCCCCTCTCCACAGCCTCAGGTGCCAGGTACGCAGCAAGACCTTGTCCCAGGGGCTGCAGCAGGGACCCAGCAGAGCCACTGGGCATGGGCAGCCCGATGGGTGCCAGCGCTAGCCAGGGGGAGCGGGAGCAGGGCGCTGGAAGCTCCATGCTGGCAGCACCCCTGCAGCTTCTTCTCCCAACCCAGTCTCCCCAGCTCTGTGTAGCACTAAACCACATATTTATCAAGATTAATGAAGCATGCAACAAATGTATAGGCGAGGCAAAGCGAGCAGCAGAAAGACACAGTGGATGACAGCAGGCAAGGAGGAAGATAAGGCAGTGTATTGTGCAGACCTGGAGAGCAGTATGAAGCCACACGTGCACTCGCTGGCTGGGGCTGCACACGAGCGATGAGCGCTCCCTGTGTACACGCTCCCAAATACCTGCACAAACATGTGGAAGTGCTCGCGTTTGCTCACCATCATGTCTCTGTGCACGCAGGCACAAAGAAAAAGAGAGATAGTCTTACCAAAGATCAGCCATCATGGTTTAAAGAAAGCCATTGAATACTAACACAGCCACTTACACCATATTTGCATACTTGCTTAATAAAAAATTATGGCTGTTCAAAGCCCAATCATTAATTACCTAGCATATTTTCTTTTAACTCCCTCCCTTTTTTATTACAGACTAAGCTGTTTTCCTGCTTATTCAGCAAAAACTCCTCACTATTCCACCAGGACGAGACGTGCAATAAATATGTGCTTATTAAGTGTGTGTTACAACTACACGAGCTGGGAGAAGTAATAACAGGCCCAACATAAAGCTGAAGTATTTATGCATGTACCTAGGGCCACTTTAGCTATTTATTTTCACAAAGAAATTAAATTAGATAGTTTGATAGCTCTCAGTGTGATTATGGGGGGAATTTACATAGGGCCCAGCCTGTCAGGTGGAGATGGGTGTGAAGGAGCAAGCCTACGCTGAGGACAGGCTGCAGGTGTCCTGCCAAGCAGCGTGTGCAGGGCAGGACCCTCGCCCAGGCTCCTCGCAACGGCGTGCGATGCCCCTCTGTGCAGGCAGCTGCCCACAGCGCCCGGCCAACCTGCCTGGCCTCCCATGCCAGGCATCGAGCAGGGCATCGGGCAGGGCATCGAGCAGGCATCGGGCGAGGATGCGGCCCCGTGCACGCTCACCGCTGGAACTGCACAGCAACACTTCGTGGGAAACGCAGCACTTGGGGAAAAACTCTCGGGACATGGAAAAGGAGGAAGTTTTCTCAGAAAAAAAATTGCCTTTTAAAACGATTCTCACTTGAAAGAATCACAGCGTCTTTGTGAGTTTTTAACTCTCGTTCTTTATAAATGCTTTTAGACAAAAGCACGACATCTGCGCCGGTGAGGTGAGGGTGTGCGGGGNCGACCCCGCACCGGCCCCGGCGGCGACCCCGGGATGCAGCGAGGGGGGGGGACACCGAGCCCGGGGGGCACCCAGCCCGGGGGGCACCCAGCCCCGGGGGCCGCCCGCCTGCAGCTCCCCTGCTCGCCAGGGACCAGCTTCCCCTTGCCCTCGTCCCCGCCGTGCCTTGATGTCCCCCCGTGCCTGTCCTGACGTCTCTGAGTTATTAAAGATGGGATTTTTAAATAGCACGGAGGATGTGCAAGTTTTGCAGCATCAGCACGGAGGAGTGACAGGGAGCTGCTGGGAACCAGTCCAGCCCCTCCAGTGACAGTGTCCTTTAATTACAATTGATAACCTAGCATCTCCCTCCCTTCGTGCTCACTTCATCACCCCGCAGTGGGAGAGTGGGCACCCCAGGCCCCATCCTGCCGGTCCCCTGGACTCAGGCACAGTCTGTTCTGCTCCTCCCTTTGCACAAATTTTATCTACTCAAAATGAAACATTGGCAAGATGCCTTCCAAGGATGCAGAGGCGTCCCTTGGAGAAGTGCCCTGCGCCTGTCCATCTGCATATCCCATGGCATGGCAGTGCCTGGTCACCCTGTGCCCTCCAGCAACCCACTTCCAGTGGGGGATTGTAGAGGGACCGGCAGCTTCCAGGCACGGGAGATGGTGTTTGCTGGCAGAGGGAGTGAAAGGAAAAGTCCTTCTGCCCAGGGGCACGGCTGGGGTGGGAGCAAGTAGGCTGAGCAATGGGGATGCCTGTGGGATGTGCCAGCTTGCCAAGAAGAGTGTAAGAACCGCTGCTCTCTGGTGAAAGAGGAGGGAGCACAGCTCAGCAATTACAGCACAATTAGCTCAAACAGCAGGTTGATTGTAAATTGCAGCTCTGTGCCAGCTACAAGTACGGAGCAAACGGCAGGCGGGAGCTCTCCCGCAGCCCTGCTGTTTCTGCTTGGGGCCTGAGCCAAGCTGGAGGTGTAGGGCCACGGCCCCCACCATCCCCCGTGGGGTCTCCTGGCACCCAGCCCCACTCCCCCACCCCGTCAGGCCTCTGTGGACACAGGAGAGGTGGTGAGGAGCCCCGTGGGCTTGCTGCGGCGCAGTTCCTCTGCGGGAGGGCTGCCAGGAGCGGCTCCCCAGGCACCCGGTGCAGCTGCCATGGTGAGCGTTGTCAGCCCTTCCTGGGGCCCTGGGGGACGGGAGCCACGCTGCCAGCCTGGGAGCATCCTGGGCCCCGGGCAGAGCTCCTGGGCAGCCCCCGCTCCCTGCCGGGGCTCTGGGGTTTGGCTCACGGCACCAGGACTGCTGCTGGCTCAGGGCCCGGGATGAGCAGTGCCACCGACTGCCTCTGTCACAGAGCCCCAAAACAGGCTTCCAGGGTGCGGCAGCCTTACTGGGAAGCTGGTAGTTGTAATACTCCTGCACCCAGCATGGGGAGCAGCTGGCAGGGAGAGCACCTTGCAGCAAGAGGACCCCCTCTGCCCAGTCCCTGTGGTGGCAGCGAGGGACTGGGCTGAGCGTGGGCTCGCCTTGCAGGAGCTGCTGCAGCTGAGCAGAGCGTGAGTGTTTTGCTGCCAAGGGGATGAGTGGCAATTAACACTTGCTCTTTTCCTGGGAATGACCCTGCCTCAGAGCAGCCTGTTCCCTGGAGCTGTGGGTCTGCAGGGTGCCAATGCTGATCTGCCTGGAGTAAACAGGACAGCCACCGCCAGGTGACAGGGAGGGGGCCCTGGGGTAGATTGCCCTTCGTGCACAAGCAGGTGTCCACCTGAATCCTCGTGCAGAGCGTGTGGCAGCCCAGCTATGCTGTCCCACGGTGGGGATGTGGCAGGGCTCCTGTGCAGCCCTGGGGAGGGGCAGGCTTCTGAGGACCCCGTGCTGGAGCCCCACGCGCTCGGCTGTGCTGGGGGGAACCCGTGGCACAAGTGCAGGAGGGCACAGTGCTGCCTGTGGGGCTTACAGCAGCCCCCGTCCCCGGGGATGGCACCCCTCTGAGGGATGGCCGGGGTGCTGCTCCCAGACGGCTCTGGGGACAGCCGTGCCCTCAGTGGGGTGTCCCCAAGGCTCTGTCCCACAGATTGTGCTGGTGGTGGGGCCAGCGCACGTGGGGCTGTGTGCTCAGCAGGAGTCATCAGTCACCAAGTCTGTGCTGGGGAAGGGCAGGAGGGGCCCCTGTACCCCGGCTGTCCCTTCTGCAGGGGATGTGGAGGGGCCTGGGGCTGGCGGAGGGCAGCGCCTGTCAGCCTGCGGAGGCTGATGCCTTTCATCTCCAAGTTACTGGCTCGTGTCAGGGCAGAGCTGGAAATGTCAGGGACTGCTGCAGGGTGACCGTGCAGAGTGGCAGATGGTCAATGATGGATTTGTCACATCAGATTCAGGTGGTTTTTAAATATTCAGCAGAATCAGCGGTGACAGCTCATGGCAGCAGGCAGAATTTCTGTACGTCTCGGTAAGACCTCCTGGCCCCCTGGGAGGGGGAGCACAGCAGGACAAACCCTGGCACCTCGAGACAGTGGCTGGGGACAGTGCAGCCTGGGACTGCGCCGCGTTCAGCCCGGGCTCCCTGTGCTCCCCGTTGCGGGTGACATGGTGGCTGTGCAGGCACGAGGCCGGTGCTGTGCCCGTTCTGCTCCTGGCTGCTCCCTGTGAGCCCGGGGGCTGGAGCATCCGTGCAGCATCCCGCACTGCCCGTGGCCACCACGATTTGTGAGCACCAGCCGGGCCTGGGTGTGTCTCGAGGACTCCCACTGGCTCCGCGCAGGGGGTTGGCACACCCCAGCCCTTTGGTGATGGCCATGGCAGCTCTGTCCTGAGGAGAGGTCCAGTGAGTGGAGGCTCTTGGTCCTGGAGAAACAGGGGGCCTGGGGAGGCCAGCGGTGCCGGGGCACCAGCAGAGCCAGCCACAGGCTCGGCTGGGCATGCAGAGTAGCCCGGTCAGCAGGGAAGAGATATGCTGCACGGAGCAGCCTGCAGAGCTGCCCTCTGGAGAGATGTGCCTCTGGGCAGGTAACCCTGTCAGGGCGCACACAGGTGCTCTGCAAATTCACAGTGGCAGCAGCATTAAGGCAGGAACCGGTGCTACCACGGTCTGTGCAACAGTCAGCAGGGCTGCTCGGGGCCAGCGAGAAGCAGGCTGTCAAGAGAGATTCTCCTTCCAGAGCTGCTGGCAGCAGCCCTGACCCAGCTGATGGTTATGGGAGAGCAGTCACCAGACACTTCTCCCACGAGCTTAGGAGAGCCCAGCAGCAGTCGTGAAAACACTGCTTTGTGCCTGGCCAGGATCCTTGTGGGGTGTGGAGAAGGACTTAGCCCTGCAGAGGGACACACAAGCCAACATGGGAAGTATCTCCTGTTGCAGGAGAGAGCGAGGACAGAGCGTGGGCCCTGGCTGATGCGAGGCATGTGGGGCTTCTCCTCTCTGGGGAGATGTGTGGCTACGGCTGTGCTATGGATGCCGACAGGGGAGGGAGGCAGCAAGGTCAATGCACTAATGGACACTTTGAGGGCAGGTGATGTGTTATTCACTCTGCATCCCATGTGCCTGCTGCCTAGCAGAGAGCTCTTGCTCATGCCAGCTTGATTGGCTCGGCTGCCCTCGTGCTGCCTCTCATCAGGTGGAGACCCTGACTGCAGGGCACTGCCAACCGTGCACATTTTCATCAAACTTTGCTAACGGTGTGAGTCCTCCTCTGGTGCTCACATCCTCTGCGTGCGCAGAGGTGCCTGCGCGGCACAGCCTGGCTGGGGGAGATGAGTAGGGGCAGACAGCTTGCTCTCGCTGGCCCTCCTCTGCTGCAGGCAAGTCTGTGGTGTGTGGGGCTCATGCAGCCCTTGGGGGGGACACTGCCAATGTGGCAGCTGAAGTCTGGTGCCATGAGTGACCCCAACTAGGCAGGACTGCACTTGCTGGCAGGGCAGGTGCAGGGCACAGGAGAGTCTCCACCCCTGTGGGCAGTGCTGGCCGTGACACAGCCTAGCCAGCCCCAGCAGACCTTTCCCTGGGTGCCAGCTCAGTTCAGGCAGGACACAGGCCTGTCCTCATCCTCAGCAGGCTGAATTCAAGCTTCCTCTGCTGCTTGGTGCTGAGCAGCCTTCCCATGAGGCTGGCTGCATTCTGTGTAACTGTGCCAGCTGACCTCCAGCTCATGACTTGCTGCAAGGAGACCTGGCTGAACTGGCAGCCCCCATGCTGTGTGAGGACTGACAAAGGAGGGTAGTAACCTCTCTGCCTCCTCCCTGGCACAGGCCAGCATGCACCCTTGCCACGCAGAGCCACCAGCTGGGGTGCCCACGCGACCCCTTGGGGGGGCTCACTGTGCGGGGACTGCCCCATCCTGCAGGGCTGTCGCCCCGTGTGCAGTGCAGCACCCTGTCCCAACAAGGCAATGCTGACAACCCAGCCGGCCTTCCCCCAGCCTGGCCCAGGGAGAATGGGGCCCCCGGGAGCACCTTGGGTCAGGAGGTGGGACGGGCAGTGCACTGCCAAGCCTGCCAGACCTGGCTCTGCTGCCAGGGGCAGAACTGCAGCCCCTTCCCTGCCAGGACCATGACAGACAATCAATGATTAATGCTGAAGTATAGCAAAAGCTAGTTGTACCAGCCCTTCCCACCAGCTCCAACCTTGAGAGCGCTCTGCAGCAGCGCCGCAGCCTAAACCACCAACTTCCCGGGAGCCAGCGTGTTCACAGACCACCCCAAATGCACCCCGGCTGTCTGCAGCACTGCATAGCTTTGCAGAGCTGACTCCTCTTCATTACTGTTTGTTGTCAACAGCTTGCGCCTGTCTTCAGCACAGTCTGTGTGATTTCAGAAACCTCCAGCAGGGCCAGTTCTCTGCAGTCCAGCCCAGTGCCAAACTTTTCTTCCTCCATTAGGTGCTTCTCTGATCAGCAAGCAGAAGGCAACTTGCTGGCCAAACTCTTCTGGAAAAGCTGAACTTGGCTCTGGCTCTAGCCTGCACTTAGATCAATTTAGTATCAGCAGCAGGAGGGGATGGGGAATTAATTTTGGTTGCTGCCACCCCTTTGGGCCACACCTGCGGGTGCGCACATGGTGCCACACATAGCAATCCCTCCTTCCTCTACTCCTCAGCTGCTTGAATTTCCTTGCCCTGCCTTCATCACTCCTTGAATTAACTGCTTCTTGACCATCAAACACTGAAAGGACTGGAGTCTGCTCTGCCCAACAGGCTTTTTTCTTTTGGTGTTGGAAAAAGCATGAAGCTCTCAGGGAAACCACAGGCTATAAATCAAGGGTGGTGGCAGCAGCATCAGGCAGCCCTTGGCTCGGAAGAGGCAGTGCAGGACTCGCTAGCAGAGCTCAGGTGCGTGGTGGTAACCATCCACTCCAGGGCACTTGCAGTCCTAAGGGATACAGGAGGAAATTGCTGTGGGACTCCTGCTTGGGTGCGAAGTCAAGGCTTTACCACAGAGCCAGAACGGCTGGCCCTGCCCGCACGGTCCTGCCCACACAGCCCTGCCCGCACACGCACCAGCATCCCTCAGGAGAGGATCGAGCAGGCAGGGCTGCCTCAAGAGTGTGCTTTGGGCAGGCTGAGCTCGCCAGCTGGGGTGGCTCCACGCAGCAGCAGAGTGTCAGGCTGATGTCCCACCACGTGCTGTGTCCCCCTCCCCAAGTCGCAGTGCAGGACATGCCCCAGCCTGGGGCTGGGGGTGGTGGGGCCGTGGGGGGGGCACTGCCCGAGGCAGTGGGGCTGAGCATTCGCCTCGCAGAGGGGCACATCACTCCAGCTGGCTCTGAAGAGGTTAAATCTTTCTAATCGCTCAGTAAGACCTTCTCTAAGAATTTATCTACTTTCTGCCTTCCAAGAACATATGGATAAAATCCCCCTGAGCGGGACTTACATTTATAGCATCTATTACTGAGATCAAGGTTAATCCAGAGTAATCTAATGGGGTGAAAAGGACTTTATATAAATCTCTTTTAATCTACAGGACATGATAGCCTGACAAGGCCATCAGAAAACTCCTGTGCCACGGGTTGGGGCAGGGAGAGGTGCCCAGGTTGTTCAGGGATGTGCGAGGGCAAGTTGGCTCACGAAGTGCCCACATCTCCGTAGTGTAGCGGGGCAGTGTCGGGTGGCCAGCGGGGCTGGGACATGGCTCACCGGGCCGGAGCTGTGCTGGCTGCTGGCTGTCCTCGTGTGCAGCTGCTGCTGGTAGCTTCAGAGAGATTTAGTGGCTCTGCCCTTGTTGGGATGTTGTGCCATGGGACGGGGAGGCTGTAAATGCTCTTCCCACTAAGTTACGAGCTGTCCCTGCTAGGTGTAATTTATCCACACTTAGAGGGGATGTTCAGCAGGGAGAGGCAGAAGGTGGACTTCACATGGCTCCCATTGCTGTGGCCGCATCCTGCATGCGTACCCTGTGCTGAGGACCGGTGCTCCACCAGGACCCGGTGCCTGCAGCACCATGCACCCGGTGCTACCAGGCAGGCAGAGCAGAAGGCCTTCCCCTGCCGGGATGTCATGCTGTGGTCCTTGCTGCACCCTGCATCCCCCATGGCCAGGCCAGCATGCCCTCTCTAAGCCGTCTGGTGCTGAGCGCTGCTCCCGTGGCTCCTGCTGCTCCCGCTGCTCCCACTGCCCTCCATCCTGCCACCTCTGGGCTCGCTCCCGCTGCTCCCCATGCGAGTCCCACGGTGCCGTGCTCAGCACCTGGGGATGTGCTGAGCCCCAGCCGGCCCCAGCGCCAGCAGGCAGCCCTGCACAGTGCCCCGGCCAGCAGGGCAGAGGAGCAAGTCATGTGGACATGGGAAGCCAAATAAGACATTTCTCCAGAGCATGGCGTGTCATTTTACATCTGCTCAGATGGAGACTGAGTTATCCAGGTCCCTGAGTCCCAGACCCGCCAGAAGACAGTATCTCAGCTAAACGATGCAAAAATGATTTAATGGAGGGAACTAATCAAGGAATCCAAGAGAGACTGCTCACCAAGGGCTGATGCAAGATTCAATTAAACTGCAGCCTTTGTGGGCTCACCATTTTAATTTTCCACAAATTAGCCTAAAAAAGGTATGGAAATGAAGATATTAGATTTTTTTTTTAAGTCAAAAGGAAAAATCCTTTGAGGATTATATTAGCTATTTCGTTTTAACAAACATAATTTCTATACTCATTTTCTTGTTTTAATCTCAGCTGTTGAGATGCTGTTTCCATTTCAGCTCCAGTGTCAGTGTTTTGAGAACAAGATGGGGAAGACTGTTAACTCTTCCAGGAGCAGGCCCTGCAGCCCGGCTGCCGCAGCTCCCCAGGCTCCCACGCCGGCCCACAGTGCTGCAGCGAGGGGTGCGCTACGGCACAGGCAGCTCTGCCCATCCCCTCCTGGGGCGGCTGGGTACCGATGCAGGAGCAGTTGCTGTGCCTCCAAAGGAAGCTTTGCCACCCGGCTCTGCTGACCGCCGCAGCACCGGCGGGTGCAGCTCAGCTCTGCAGTGGTGCAGCCAGGGGCGTCACGGCTGCGTGGGACCAGCACAGCGGCCGGGTGCCCCACGCTCTGCTTGGGACCTGCAAAGCAAGCCTGTTCTCACAGACGCTGTCCCCCACGTGCGGCTGCATCACTGGGGACTCCCGGGAGGCAGCCCCCTGGTTCGTTAGCAGGAGCCAGCCCTGCCCCATGGTAGCAATGGAGATGCTGCCTGCCCAGTGCAAGGGCGAAGCTCTGCTCCGTCCCTGCCTGTGCCCAGCTGCTTGGGCAGAGGCTGGTGGTGAGTGAGCCCCATGCTGGGGCAGGACAGGGTCGTGGATGCACTCGGGGCTGTGGCAGCTCTCGGCTCAAGCTGTCCCATGTCTCCTGTAACTTCACCTGCTGTTGCCCTCAGGCAGCTGGAGATAAACATGGAGCAACAGTGTTGTGTGTCGGCTGCGATTTGTCTTCTGTGCGAGTCTGTCTTGTGCTAAGGATCTCCTGTGAATAATAACAGCTGCCGTTATGGCCGTGCCTCCACTGGGATCCACTGGGCTGGCGCAGCCGTCCTCTCCCTGCCCTGAGCAGCACAGCCTTTTGCACCGGCTCCCGCTCTGCCAGGCGGCTGCAGCATCGACCTCAGCCGGAGGCTGCTCTCTGCCAGGACCAGTGCCTTGGAAGCGGCAGGGCTGGTAGCCAGTTCGCTGGTCCTTGCCTGGGTGGACAGTGTGCCTCCCAGCCCAAGGAACGGTGTTTCTGTCCCTGGGTTCACTGCTCATCAGTGGGAAACGAGTCCCCAGCAGCATCGCTTACCAGTGCAGGGGCTTGGGCCACGGGCCCAGGCACGCACCGCAATGCTCAGGAGCATCATCCACAGGCCCCCTGCTCCTTGCCCATCCCCTCCCAGGGTGGGGTCGGCTCCTGCTCCCCCTCTCCTCCCACCACTGCCTGCACCTCTGGTGCTGCCCATCTGGGTCCCACACCCACCGTCTTACCCTGCTCGCACCCTCCCATCCTGTACCATCCTCTCCAGGCTCCCGTCGTCCTGTGGCAGCATCATCCGGCTCCTGGGTGACCTTCAGCTCGAAGCTCCTGGAAGAGCCTCCCTGCCCCCTTCCTCCACGCCTTGAGCTGGAAGGGAGCTTCATTTGTCACTGTCTCTTTTAAAAGGTCCAATCTCTTCCTCGGGGTCACCTGGCTGCTCTGCCAGCAGCTCCTCATGCTGGCACGGCTCTGCTGCAGCCACCGCAGCTGCCAGCCTGGGATTTGTCATCCCTGTCCCCTCGTCCTTGGGGTCCTGCTGTGGGCCCCCTCTCCCCATGGGCAGAGGAGCGCTCAGAGCTGGGGCCCGGGGCACCCCCTCCCCTCTGCCAGCACAGGGGGCTCATGGAGCCGGCGCAGCCCAGCCCGTGGGAACGCGAGCAGACCCCACCGTGCAGCAGCAGCTCCCATCCAGGGCCAGGCTCCGGCGGCCGTGGCAGGCGACTCTGGGGCAGCGGGGCCGTCCCTCTTTGGGCTCTCACCACTCTGCAAGCCCCGCTGCTGGCCAGGGGTTTCCGCCAGCCACGAAGAGGGGCTGCAGAGCTGGGCTGTGGCTCCCGGACGAGGGCGGCTGCCGGGGACGTGGGACCTCTCCTGCATCACCCTCCAGGAGATGTTCCCGGAGCAACAGGTTGTGAAGTCCCAGCTTCACCCTGCGGTGCAGATCTGGCGCCAGGACTCTGCCGCTCCGCTGGCCCCTCCCCGCCCTGCACACGCTGAATGGAGCTCAATGCAGAATTAATTTGTCATATTGACACTGATCGTTTATTACGGAGCAGAGTGGAGCCCATTCATTTGAACAGAAAACATTTCATCTTATCTCCTGCCTTTTCATGCCTCAGCTCTCACTCTTTAACCTTGGACAACAAGACATTCATAATTTCCTCACTGGCTCTATGGCTCCTTTAGATAAGAAACTTATTTTTTAATCTTTCTTTCTATTGAATTTTAAACATGCTCCATTACAAAACCTGATGCACATAACAACATATTTCGCCCAGCATTAATGTGGCCACGTTGTGCTGCAGCCTCCGCTCTCAGCCAGGCTTCCAGCCCCGCTGTGCCCTGCGGGGTCCGAGAGCCCGGGACCTGCACTGCTTTCCCAAATGGCCTCAGGGGCCCGCAGCGGAGCACGGGTGCAGGCAGGGTGCAGGCAGCAGCCTGGCCACCCGTGCTCGGCTGCGCTGGGGCCCATCAAGCACCCAGTCTGGGGGACAGCATGCACATGTGGGTGCTGCCAGCAGCCATGGGGAGAGTGCGCGGGGCTGTGGGGCTAGCTCTGCTGGCTCCAGGGATTGCAGCATGGCAGGGCTGCGTGAGAGCGGGCAGCCCCAACCACCATGAGAGGCTAATCGTTTCCAGCGGTTCCTATTTGCTCTAACATGTTCTGAGCTTGGAGAGGTATTTGTTGTTCAGGGACGGTCACTGGAGAGCTGCTCCATGACTGGGAGCCTTTGCAGCCCCGTGCATGAGCCCACTGCAGCCTCGGGCACAGCAGTGCAGGGTCTGGCTTGGCCCCAGGCCACATGCGGTCACAAAGGGACCGATGGCATCTCCAGTACACATAGCCACTGCTCCAACAGTAAATAGCCCCGTCAGGGCCCCTACAAAGAGAGGCCACAATTGCTTTCCATGTGCGGGAGAACCACATAGATAAGGCTTTCACCTCCAAGGCTCTGCTGAAAAATTAGGAATGGGAGGTGGGAGGGAGCAAATTGAGATAAATGAGTGTGCTGCATGGCATCCTGCCCACAGGATGCTGAAATAAAAAATCAGTAAATAAAAAATCACCAGTCTTTATCTGGTCAGAGCCTGAATGGGCTGTGTGATAACTATAACAGAGGAGCCTGCCATAAGGGCTTTGGAGAGGGACCTGCTGTCCCTCACCGCCACGTGGGAAGGCACCTGCTGGTGCTGGTTTGCCAGGGAAACGGCTGTGGCGTGCACGAAGGGCCAGGGCAGGCGGCTCTGCCACGGCGCACCAGGTCCTGTCCCTCCGAGTGTGCCGCGCTGGCTGCCATGCCTGTCCCAGGCGGCACTGGGAAGGGCTTAGCTCCTTCCTCACCATGAAATGCACTTTTCCAACTCGTCCTTCACAGCAAGGGAAAAGGCAGATCAGATGCCGAATTAGCCTGCGAGAGCCGTGTTCCCGTCTCTCTTATCTAACTCACTGTAACAAGCTCTTTGCATTTATTCTACCAAATGTGCTGCAGAATTGCGTTACAGCTCATGGCTGCGAGCCATCTGTGGAGAGAAATCCAGTTATACCTTGTATAATAAGTTCCTGACAATCTTACAGAAGACTCCAGGTCATAAAAGTCTCCCAGTTTTATCGCCAGTAACAGACACGGAGAGAAATTAAGTTGTCTTATCAAATTTAGATAATATATATCCCTCTGGAGTGGAAGGTTTCTGATGGATCTTTTACAGTATTAGAACATTTAGAGGGGTGAATAGAAATGCACAGTGAGGGTGGGAGAGCACTGGGGAGCAGAACGCCCCAGGAGCACCCAGGGAGCAGGAGTCCGGTAGCCACTGGGCAGAGATGGGCCTTGGGGAGCCCTTGAAATGCAAGACGAGGTGAAGGCTGTTTGCAGGCAGGAGCCGTGCTGAGACATGAGCTCTCCTCCTGCCTTGCTTACCTCGAGCGCTTGCATGCCATCTATTTATGAAAGCAGTAACCTCCAGCAGTCCTGATATGCAAACTCCTTCCCCGCTGCCTCCTGTGCTAGTCATTGCGGGGAGAAGGAGCCACAGGACATTTGCTGAGTTTCTAGGTCCTGGGGTCTGCTGAAATCATCAGTCAAGCCCTGCCAGGAGGCTGGACACGGGATGTCTCTACCACATATCCTCCATCCCTGGGGTGCATCTGCTTCGGGACAGTGCACCGAGTGCCCTGCAGCTTCCTTGCTGCAGGCAGGCATGGCGAAACGGCCAGCACAGGGGAGGAGGATCCCTGGCGCAGGGAAGGGTCTCACTCCTGCAGCCTTTGCAGTGAGCTGAGGTCCCGGCTGGGCTCTCTCTGCCACTGCTGGTGGGGAAAGGAGCTTTGCTCTGCTCAGGCAGTAATTTTAAGCTCCCTGGAGAAGGGTCTCCTGTTGGACCCCCGGTTGCCCAGGGCTTTCTGGTCCCTGCTCCCCTGGCTTGGGTGTGAAGGCTCTCACAGCTGGGTCTGCGGGATGGGGACGCTCGCTGCTGTGTCTGGCCCACGGCCCCGTGGCCGAGCACTCCCTCCAAGGGGTTGTGGCTGCCTGCAGAGACGGCACTGATGGCTTGGGAGGGCTGGGATCCTCCACACACCTGCTCTCTGTTCAATATTTAGTTTTCTGTAAAAGCAGAGTGCAGTAGCCATGGTAATGAAGCAGGCAGGCCCAGCATCGCTGGCGTGCCATTTATTAAGAGCTGTGCATTCTCAGGCACTGGGGATGCAGACGCATGCCTCCCTTGAGATCTCTGTGCTAATAAAAAAATGAATCCTCACTTACTGATCTCTGTATTTTTAAAGACTGGTTACTCCGTCTTTTCCTTTTTTATTCACTTTTTATAAATCTATCTTGCCCTTCTGTGCAGAATTATCTGTTTAGAGCCATCGTTACTTTAATCACAATTAACTGTCCCACTCCATTAATAAGACTCTAAATGGTGCTAGATCATGGGAATGGGCATTCACAGCCATCACGGTGTTTTGCCAGGTCCGATGCCCAGGATTTGTTCTCCCACCAGAGCCAGCGGTCGGTGCTCCCCGTGCCGTGCGCTCCTCCCAGCCCCTGTGGTCTCACAGTCGCCAAGCCCCACAGCCAGCCAGGCTCCAGGGACAGGAGGCGCTGGCAGCGCTTCCCTGGCAGGCTGCACGGCTGGGCTGGAGCTGTTCCCGCTCATCGCGACGGGAGCAAAGAGGCTGGGAATTAGGATTTAGCCAGAAGAGTGGGTCAAGAGCCTGCCTCGCCTCCCCACATCTTTTCTTTAGAGCATTTGGTGAACAATGCACGCAGAAGGCTTTTTATTTTTGTGTAGAAATGTGTGTCTAATGAATTAGCCATGGATTGGAGCCTAACATGGGTAATTTACACTGAACATTCACTCGCTCAGAATCATCCATCAATTTCTTACCACATTAAAACCAATGACCCACCCTGGGAGTACACGGCTGGTGCTGCACCCCATGACTCCCTCCCAGCACACCCCTCGGCGCAGCACAACCGCATGGTCCCCTCTGTGGAGCGGGGGGCCGGTGTGTCACAGACCGCGGTCACTCCGGTCCAGCCCCTGCGTAGCTCCATGGACGATGGGCCGTGCTGTGACCGGGACCCATCAGCACGAGATGGGCCGACGCAAGGGCAGGCACAGGCTCCCTGTCCTGCAGCCTCTGGCCGCGGGGAGCCAGTGGGGCGCGGGGGGACGCGGGATTTGCCTCTCCAGCAGGCTGGGAGTGGGGTTGGGCACTGCTGGTCCTGGGTGGCCATCACAGCCCTTGGCACCCACTGCCCAGGCATGGGAGAGGGCCATGGAGGGCTGGCCACAGGGAAGCAAAGCCCCTGTCCCGAGGCTGAGCACCAGCTGCTGGGGCCAGCGGGGAGCCCTGCCATGTGCTGAGCCTCCCCCAAAAGCACAGACAGCTTTTCAGCTGGGAGCTGTGTCCTCTCAGCGTACAGTGCAGCATGAGCCTAATTTGCTTGCCTGGGGACCAGCACCAGACCCAGGGGAGAACGCTGCCGCCAGAAGCTACCGCAGCCGGAGCAGGGCACCTTCAGTGGGGCAGGTGGCGGGCGGGGGGAGCGCACCCGTGCAGCGCTGGCGGGGGCGTGTGTGGGGCTGGCGTGTGGCCGTGGCCGGGGCCGTGCCCGGGGCGCAGCAGGGCAGCTCACCCCTCCACTCGGCAGCCCTGGGCTCCCTCCTCCCGCTGGCCTGCCCGCCACTGCAGGGACACCCCCGGGAAAGGGATTACATGGGGGAACCGTTGCCGCAGATGTAATTGCTGAAATAACTGCTGATTGTGGAGTTTGCAGACAAAAAATAGAGTGGCCGGGGTCAGTCATAATTGGTAAATATTTGTCTATCTAATCAAAAGGCCTTTTAATTAACAATTTTGTTCTTGCAACTGGTTTAATTTTTTTTAAGAACTTCTGCAGGAAGTCAATTAGACCCAACAGATGGTGAAGAACATCCCAGCATCAGCACATCCTGCCATCTGCCACCGCTGGAGAGTGGGGCGGCCCTGCCAGTCCCACACGCCCCACGGCAGCCCCCTCCCCGGGACAGGGCAGCCATGGACCCTCCCCTCCGCCACAGGGCTGCGGGCAGGTGGGCTCCCCTCAACAGGAGCCACATGCAGCCAGTGCCGCTGCAGGTGCAGAGGGCAAGCAGAGGGGCCAGGGCTGCCTGAGCCGCATGCACCGGGGCTTTCAGGGCTGCAGCTCTGCCTGAGGTGGTTTCGCCTCCCCCATGGCAATTCTCACAAGCCCCTTCCATGAGCAAGTGGCAGGAAAGGGCAGCTCTGTGCTCTGCCATGCCTCAGGGCTGGCTCCCTGGCAGTACCAGCAGCTGGCAGAGCTCAGGGCAGACACGGCTCGCCATACCGACAGGCGCTGCTCCCTCAGCTGGAGAGTGTGCCCTGGTGCCCCTGCCCTCTCTCCCCACGGGGCTGCCTGGCACGAAGTCCCCAGGTGGTCTGTCCCTGCAAGGCTGGAGCAAAGCTGCCTGGCCCTCAGGAGAGGAACGCCTGCAGGGACACAGGGCACTGCTGTGCAGGGACACACGGCACTGCCAGGCTGGCTGCAGCCCTGGTACGATGAGTTCTCCCATCTCCTGCAAGCAGGAGGTCCATCAGCCCTTCACTCTGCACCCACGTCCCCCCTGCCCTCACCTGCCCTCGCCTCCCCCTCTGCAGGCAGGGCTGTGTCTCCGCAGGTGAGCTGGCAGCACCCGCACCTGCTGCTCTCCACAATCAGGAGATCGCTTTGCACAAGAGGCATCTGACGCCTCTCTTCCTCAATCAGCTGCTCTTCACGCCCAGCTCCGTGCCACTCGCCGCTGATTGCCCTTTGTCTCCTGCAAGGCCGTGCTCTGCAGCGGCACAGGCAGCAGGGCTGTGGTGCTCCCACAGCAGGCACAGCGCTGCTCCCGGTGTGGCTCTGCCCTCCTCTCCCCATGTTTCCCATGTCCCCCACAGCTCCTGGCAGGGGAAGACACTGGTGCTCTCCCAGCTCTGGGGTCTTATCCCAGTGCGGGCTGCATGGGCGCCCCTGGGACAGGGTGTCCGACGGGTGCTGGCTTTGGTTCCACATGGGTGCAGGGCCCTGCTGCTCCTCCCCGCGGGAAGGTGGCCAGAGAGCACGCAGCCGGCCGGGTCTCTGGGTCCGTATGGAGACCAGGTGTGGGGTAAGTGGCCAGTCCTGCAGCTGGCAGGGCAGGAGGAGGCGCGGGCGAGCAGAGGGCTGGGCTGGGCGCAGGGCAGAGCACCCATGCCCCGGGGCTAAGCTGGCAGCAGGGCAGGAGGGGGCACGGCTGCCCCAAGCATCGCTCCTGAGCCGTGCTGCTGGAATGTGTCCAAGGTGCCAGGGAGCAAAGCACCTAAATCTCTCCTGCCAGGCCCTCCAGAGATGTCCCCCTTTATTCACAACTGCTTTTTAATTGCCTTTTGTCAATTACAGTGAGATGGATCGGGTTCCTCGGGGAGGCAGTAATTAGTGCGGGGATGAATGCCAAGGCAGCCAAGCTCCCTCTTCACACAGCAATGGTGATTTGTAAACCTGTCACCGAGACACTGAACTCAGCTCCCTCTCGCCGCCACACGGCCTCGCAGGGGCAGCCGGAACACCGTGCACAGCGCAGGGAGGCACCCATGTCCGCCTGACCCTCCTGGAGCGAGCAGGACCCAGGCACCCATCCCAGCTTCCCCCTGCAAAGAGCCTCGCCATACCCTTGCAGCACGCAGGGCCCAGAGCGCAGCTCCCCAGAGGTGGGGCTCACCGGCCAGCATCCGATGGGGAACGGCCACACGTGTGGGGCAGGAGCGGTGAGGACTGGGGCACAGCGCCAGGGCAGGCAGGGCCTCTGCGGGCAGCTGGGGAGAGGAGCTGCTCTGGGCAGGCTGAGGTGCAGGAGCCCCTCCGGACAGGGGATTGTTTCCACCAGAAAGAATTAACACCTACAGTTTCCAGCTGGCTGTGGCCAGCCTCCTAATTAGGTTTGGTGACAATGGCAATTAGTCATCCAGGTTCCCAGTGCAGTGCCTGGGACCTGCAGGGAGCTCTGACCAAGTCACTGCCCTCCACGCAGCAGGTCCAGGCATCCTGCCCATGGCTCAACCTGCACGGATGCTCTGCCTGCCACTGCCTGGCCTCCACGGCTGATTGACCTTGAGCTCGGGATGGTCTCACTAATGTCACCAAAATTCGTTCCTTCAGATAACATGGTGAGCCACGGGACAACCTGGGCAGTGGTCAGCTTGGCTGCACCCAGAGCCACAGCCTGCCAGGGGCTTGCTCAGCCCCGTCTCCTCCTGGCACTCACTGATGTCTCCCATGTGAATGGGCAGCACAATCCTGGTCCCAGCTCTGCAGGGCTTTGGGCACTGGGGCAATGTGGCCACTAGCCACAGGCCATGGCCAGGCTGCAAGGACAAGCCAGCGTGCCAGCCAGGCCCGGCTCAGATGAGCCCAAAAGATGCTGCAGGTGCAGCATCACCTGCCAGTGCTGGGATGGATCTGGCCTGTGGCCATGGTCCCAGCGAGAGGGAGCTGCGTGACTCCCGCCATGCTTGGTGGCACCGCAACACACAGTGCTTCAGCCTCAGCAAGTACAAGTCACATCCCAACCCCATCTTCCTGGAGGGAGGTCAGGGCAGCATGGATAAGCATCCTGCAGCTCTTGCAGGTGACAAGATGGGGGGGACAGCCATGAACACTGTCTGTCCCACTGACTGTGGAGCTGGGGAGAGCGACAGTAGCTCACGGCACAGCAGAGGCTTGCTGCAGAGGCAGCACAGGGCTGGGGCAGGAGTGAGGCGCAGGTTGCACGGTGCTGGCTCTGGGAGGCCGCTGGAAGGTCCAGCTGGGGAGGGGCGCAGCCGAGACCTTCCCACCACGGGGCTCTGCCCTGCCCCAGCAGCAGCGTCAGCCATGCCTGCGCTGGGGATGCCGTTGGCCACCACCTGCTCTCCCCGACTCCCGCCCCCCCCACCCCTCTCTGCTTCATGGCTTTTGTCTAATTCCCTATGCCCCTTTCCTATTTTTCTTCTTGACAGAAAAAGCAGGCTCATGCATCTAGAGACTCCACAGCCCTTTCTTGTAGCTGTAGATTAAATTTCCCAGTGCAGTGTCTGATGGCCTCTGGCTGAGTCGGTGTGCACCGGTGTCCTCCCTGTCCCTGTCCCTGGGAGCAGAGTGCAGTCCTGGCAGTGCCAGGTCCTTGGGAGAGGGTCTGTGCAGAGGCATGGGGCGATCCCTGCCAGCCAAGCCGAGCCAAGCCAAGTCAAGCCGAGCCAAGCTGAGCCCTGCCAGCCCTCTGGGCCACGGCTGTGAGCAAAGAGAAGCGGTGTATCTCGTGTGAGCCCAGCAGCCAAACTCTGCTGAGCATCCCCCAGCTCCTGCTTCCTTTGCTCTGCTCTGTCCTTGACCCCAGGGAGGGTGCAGTGTGTGGAGGGAGCCTGGCTGCTCTAATTAAACCATGTTTGCAAACTCCCATGGTAAGCATCACTAATTATAATTAGGGAGAGCAGATCTGCCTTTCCTGCCTCTTGGAGACATGAACAAGCTCCCTGCATGCCGACCAGGCTTGGAGGGCACTGAGGGCTGGCACTGGCGCTGCTCAGCATCCCCTGGGCCAGGCACGTGCCCCAGAACAGCCCCTGTGAGGCAACAGCCCCATCAGGGGCCCTTGGGCAGGGGGTGCCAGGCCAGGGGCAGGGTGCCCTGGTGCAGCTAGCATGGACCCCTCCATCTGTGCATAGCGTGAGTGCCGCCCCACTCCCTCAGCACACTGGCTTCATGCTTGAACCATTGGCCTAACAATTTCAGGTTTTTCCCTATTTTCCTGTATTATTATTTGTCGTTGTTCCTGTTGCAGTTCAGTGACCATGAATTATTGAACGTCTGCTTGCTCAGTAACTCTTTACTTCCACCTCGGCACACTGCTGCCTCACAGCCTGTGCGGGACAGCCGCCAGCTCCTGCCCCCAGCCTCGCCGCCTGCTGCTGCAGGACCCCTCGCCGTGCTGCGGCAGGCATGGCCAGGCTCCACTTCCTAGCAAGGCTGCAGGCAAGGGGCTGTGCAGGCTTCTGGGTCCAGCAAAGTGCCTTTCCCCAGCTCCAGTTCGCCGGCCACAGGGGCTGGGGAAGGCCAGGAGCTGCTCAGCCATGGGAGCCCTGGGCGAGACATGGGATGCACTAGGATGCACTGGGGACCACACAAGCAGCAGGGGCAGCCAGCTGGAGCTCACTTGTGCCCTGAGTGGGTGCAACCCAGGCCATTAGGTGCACATGGGGCTGATTTAGGGCAATGCTCAACTCATCCCTGACAGGTGATAAGAGGAGGAGAGGGGTGGTACTGCCTTCCTGCCCAGCCTGGGGCAGTGTGGTGGGAGGAAGCTCAGCCTGCTTCTCCCGGGAGGCTAATGGTGCTCTGCAGGTTAGGCAGAGTAGGTAGGCAAGCAGTGAGGGAGGGTGCAGGTGTGGTCTGGCCCTGGGATGTGATGGGTCTGCACTACTGCTGAGGACTGCCATGGGTGCCCAGACCACCAGCTCCCTGCAGCTGCCTGTGTGTTTGCTGTGCTGATGCCATGTGTTGCAGCTGCTGTACCTGTGCAGGTGAGTCTACTCTTGCTGGGCTCCAGTTCTGCTTGCTTGGGGACAGCAGGGCTAGATCCCCCAGGGCCCCTGTAGTGCTTACCTTTGCCCATCCATCCCATCTCTCCTAGGGCTGTGTGGTGGAAGGGGCTGGTTGTTGTGGCTGCTGCAAATACAGCAACCTCTTACTGAGCCCCAGAGACCCCAGGTGCTGGGAGTCTCTTTCCCAACAGCCTTGTCAGCTTGCTCTGGCAGGGGCTTTGCAGTGAGTGCTTGCTGGGCAGTGTTGGCAGGCATGACAGGGGCTTGCCTAGCATCCTGTCCTTGCTCTCAGGAGCTCTGTGCCCATCAGTGGGCAGGGACAAGTTGGTGCTCACTGAGCTGCCCTGGTGCTGGTGGCAGGAGAGGGGCTGGAGCTGGGGCTGTGCTGTGGCATTTGCAGGAGTGAGGAGGCTCTTGGTGGGTAATAGTGTCTAGCCAGACCATCAAAGCATGGGGAAGGCTCAGGCAGAGCCTGCTGGTGCCCCAGGGCAATGGCACAAGCGGCTGGGGATGAGCGAGGGAGGCTGTTGCTAATGCCAGCCCTGCCTGGGAGGACAGGGCTTTCCCTGGGCCAGGGAAACTTTTCTCTCCCCTGTGCCATACTCAAGAGTGCATTTGCTGGGGGCAGAGAGGAGCCCCTGGGTTTTACAGGCCCCACAAGCAGCCCTAGGTGGGAGCAAGGACAGGGGTATGCCCAGTGCCAGGCTGAGCAGTGCCAGTGGGAGCTGGTCCCACCAGCGCTGGGGCAGCAGGGATGCGCTGTGGCTGGAAGCTGGCTGACACCTCAGCCCTGCAAAGCTGCTGTTTTCTACATGCTGCTTTTGTGCTTAGGGCAGAGCTGAGAAATCTCTACTGGTAGTGTGGGATTTCACAGAAGTGAAGAATAAGTCTCTGAACTCCCTACAGCTGCATTTTCTGACGCTGCAACACTCTGATACCTCTGAAACACTATTAAGCACCTGGTGCTGGGTTGTCTTTGCAACTGTGTGTCCTAAATAAATCCCTTCCCCATGCTGAGCTGTGCTAATGGTCTATTGTTAAGTGGCCAGCCAACACAGTATAAGATGAAGTCATTATTTTTTTCCAGTCATCGCAGGAAAAAAAAAAAACCTTCTCCAGCATCTTTCTTGTACAATGAGACTGAAACTGGGAAGCTGCAAATCCCTGTGCAGTGCACCTGCTCAGCTGTGTCCCCTTGCCCCCTAGGCATTGGATGTGGGGGGTGCTGGTTGCTTGGGGCCCTCCTCACAGGGGTCATCACGCGAAGCGTTTGCCAGCATTGACCTGGGCCAGATGCCCTCCGTTGTGGGACAAGGCGGCCCCCGGCAGTGCCAGGGCACCAGGGGCTTGGGGCAGCATCTGCTGCATGGTATCAGCTCCTGCATCAGGGTGGGCCGGCAGCACCCGCAGGGACTCCCAGCCTCCTTGGCCTGTCCCGGACCCACAGGTCCCACTGGCCTCTCCTGTCATGAGCCAGGGCCATTGCTGCCCGCTCTGCCAGGGCCATGCCCAGCTGGGCATCCCGCAGGGCCAGCAAGCACCCATCCATGCCCACATCCGCAGCCTGCTCCTGCCTTGACCCTGAGCCGGCAGTGAGGCCGGGCACGGAGCTTTGGCGGCCCGGCATCGGCTGCACCCTGTGCTGGCAGGCCGGGGCCATGCTGGCTGGCACGTGCTCAGCCCTGGCCCTTTGCACTTGTGTGTGCAAGGTGCTGCCTCCAGCCCGTGTCCCAGCCTGGCTGCTCTCCGGCACCCGCGTGCTCGTCTATGTCTGCCACCGCCTTGCACGTAAGCGGGCTCCCTGGGAGACTCGCTCCATTTTTTTCCTTTAACCTTGAAATGCAATTTCCTCCCCAAAATACCCTTTTTCCTGTAAACAACATCTCTTTAGTGAGATTACAGCAAAAATCCCTGAGCTACCGGGTCTGGGCGCTTTATCACCCGGTGAGCCCCATCCGTCACGGCTGCGCATGTGTTCCCGGTGCCCCGCCCTTGCTGCCGGGTGATGGTCTTTTCATCATTTTTACAGATTTATTTTACAATAATTTAATTTCATCCTCAGCCCTGAGAAGACGAATTGGCCCCTGATGTGACTGGGGATTTGGAGCCAGTCTCATAAATTTGCAGCCTCTACACAAAGCTCTTTCTGGAGTCCCAACCGCAGCCATGAACGGGAGTCTTTAAACAACAGGGGACAGGCTGTAAATCTCACGCAGTGGCAGAGGGATGCTGCTGGCGGCGCCGCTTTTCCCCGGGGTTTGGCGGTTCCGGGCGGCTGGCAGGGCCTGGACAGAGGTGCAGGGCAGGCAGGGCTCCATGGGCTGCCCCAGCAGCTCTCCTGTGGGACTGGGTGCTGCTGGCAGCTCCACAGGGAGCCATGCCGGGGCTCTCACTGCACTGCCGGGACGCAGCCTGCCTGCATGGGCACCTGCTGCTGGGAGCTCAGGAGCAGCCAGTGCCGAGGACCCACCTCTGCAGGCATGCAGCTCACTTTCCTGGCTCGGTGGAGCCGATGCTGTGCCAGGAATGGGCTTTGGGGTGGTGCCGCAAGCCCTGCTGCGGAGCTGTGCCCACTCCTGCCCATACTCGCTGCACGTGGGACTGGCCGCGCTTTGTTGTGAGAAGCTTGCCAATGTAATTAAACTCAAGTGACTCCCCTGCCCCCAGGCACAGCCCCTCATTTCCTTTTGATTTATTATGTCGTCTTAATTTATTTAAATGAGTCTCGGTGTTTGCACAGGCTGGGAGGGTGCTGGCTGGAGCTCTAATTGCTGAAGGGAAGGGAAGGCAGCAGGAGGGGCTCTGCGGGGGCTCAGCCCAGGCTAGGCAGCCACGTCCACCCCTGGGCACAGCTGGGGCTGCAGGGCCAGAGCTGCGGGAAGGAGCTTCCCTGCCTGTGGCCACTGTCCCCACAGATGTGCCGCTGAGCAGGGCACGGCTGCCTGCAGGGGTGTGTGCTGTGGGGCAGGGGGGCTGAGGCTGGACCCCCAGTTGAGCCCTGGGCATGGGAAGCGCCTTCAGAGCAGAGCTCCCTGTGCTGGTGGGGTCTGTTTGGCTCCCGGTGCTGGGCTGCACCAGTGCCTGGGGCCTGGGAAGGCTGAGCAGCTTTGGGGGTCGGTTTAGGGGCATCTCCCTGGGGCACCGCAGGGCAGCAGCTGCCCTGGTTCTGCACTGGCAAAGGTGGGGGACAGCAGAGCCTGGGCGGGACACCTGCCCGCCCCGCTCCCAGTGTGCGCGCCGTGGCTGGGGTCCAGCCAGACCTCACCATGGTTCCTGTCCGGCATGGGAGAGGTATACAGGACACCAGGAGAGCCCGTAGCATGGCTCCAAGGGGTCAGTCTGTGCTCGAGGACAGAGGAGGTTCCTCTCCTCTCTGCAGAGCCTCTCACTCCTTCCATCAGTTCCTCCTGCCTCCCCATGGGCTCTGCTCCTCTGGTTCCCAAAGGACCACCAGGCTGAGCAGGCAGCATGCCTCCTGCCTGCCCCGTTCCTGCCCGAGCGCCTGCGCGGTCTCATGCCCGGCTGGGCTCCGTGCCGCCGGCCTTGCCATCCCCAGCCTGTGTTTGCACAGCTGATTGTTCCCAGCTCAGCGTACTGCACTTGTCCCTGTTGAATTTCATCCTATTTTTTCCAGTCCATTTCTCCAATTTGTCAAGATCATTTTGAATTCTAATCCTGTCCTCCAAGATACTTGTAGTCCCTCCCAGCTTCGTGTCATCTGCAAATTTAATAAGTGCTTTCTCTATTCCATCATCCAGGTCCTTAATGAAAACATTGAGCAAACCAAAACCAGGGCAAGCCCTTGGCCATCCAAGCAGTGCCACACTCACCATGCTTGCTGCCCAGATGTGACAGGAGATGGTGCCAGAGCTTTGCCATGTCAGCTGTGCCTCGCTGCATCCCACAGTTCACATGGGACCTCTCTGCTTCGCTGCCCCAGAGCGGTGGTGGGACCATGGTGTGCTGCCAGCTCTGAGGTCCCCAGTCCCTGCTGGGGGACAGGGGTGCCAGAGCTGGGGTGAGGCTGGGAGGGGGCAGAGGTTCATCTTGAGGAGGACTCCAACTCAAGCCGCTGCTGGCTGGTGCGGTGCCAACGCCTGGGGCCAGCCTGTGGGTCTGCACGACATTCCATGTAGTGGGGAGCCCAGTGGGGCCTCACCAGCAGCTGTGTGGTAAGCACCGCGGGGCTGTGCCCCGCGAACCCCTGCTGCGGCGATGCCAGCAGCGTGAGGAGGGTGCGCAGAGCAGTGGTGAGACACGTCTCTGCCAGTGGTTGCTCCATCCAGTCTGGGGTGCAGCAGTGACCGCAGCAACAAGTGGGGTGCAGAGGGGAGCAGGTATCCAGCAGTGGGAGGGCAAGAGCCCCTCACCCAGGTAATCGGTGCGGGTGTGGGGGCAGCAGAGCAGCCCCTGATGGGGCCATCCTCCCCCCTCGTGGCACAGCAGCAGAGGGCAGGAGCCCATGTCCTTTTCTGCCAGGTGCAGGTTCTCCCCAGCCCTGCGGTCTCCCCATGCCAAGGCTGCTCCCCTGGGGCCAGGACTGCTCCTCTGGGCTGCACAGCAGGGACCTGGACCCAGCCCAAAGAGGAGCCACCTCGTGTGCCCCCCGCCTCCCAGGCCACCAGCCATCTCTTTTCTTTAATTGATTGTAGAAAGCAATTTACAAAATACAAACTGCTGCCTATGCCAAGCTCTGTGCATCCAGACGTAGCTTAATTTCACAGTAAAATTTCAAATGCAATGAATGGCTTTTCCCAGCACCAGTCCATGTCCAAGCCAAAAGCTTTGCTAGCTGCATGGGCTGCGCTGAGCAGCCTAGAAATGGCTCTTGTACTGCCCTGCAGAGCATGCAGCTCCCCAGGCCAGCTGTCATGATGGCTACGGCAGCCCTGCCAGCACTCACATGGCTGATGCTGCCCAGGTTGGCCCGGCTGTGCAGAACCCACCAGGGCTGCAGCCAGGTCTGCAAGGAGCTGTGCACCCTGACTCTCAGTGCAGTGAGCTGGATGCAGATGTTGCTGCAGGTGTCCCATGCAATGCTGCTTCTCTGTGTGGCTCTCAGGGAAGTGTCCCAGCAGGGCTGGCTGGTGGTGTAGTGGCAGGGGCTTGGCTGAGAGCTGAAGCTCCTGCTCTGGCTCCATTATGTCAGAGTTATAATTTCGTGGTCAGGGTCTAGGAGGCTTGTACACACAGATGCATTAGTTCTGCATTTAGTGATACTTGAATAATTGGTGTCACATCAATTAGATCGGTTCTTGGATACTGCAGTGATAAGTGCTGTGCAAAAGCCTCTGGGCTGCAGGATATGAGGAATCCCAATGGTGAGCGAGGTTCGTGGGGCTGGCGACAGTGGACAGAGCAGGGTTGGTGGGGATGCTGAGTGCCGAGAGAGCAGCAGGTGTATGCGGTGCATTTGTCCTTTGCAGGAGAGCAGCAAGGCCTGGGGCTCTTGAGGTGGTTGGTGCTTAGGGCTGCTGTGCTGGGGGGACACTGCCCTGGCTGCGCAGCCTGGGGGTGCGGGTGTGCGTCAGGGAGGTGCTGCCAATATTGCAAAGCTTTGAGCTCCTCAATGCCCCAGTTGTCTCATCACGGTGCTCCTCCATGTCAAGCCGCTTGCTGGGTACGTAGTTCAGCATCATCTGCTGCTTCCCTCATCCCTTTGGGTTGCCACTGCAGCCCGTGGGGTGGATTTGCATGCGCAGTGGGTTTCCTGGCACAGTGCTGCCTGCCCTGTCAGCTAATGGGGAGGAGGCTCAGGTGGGTCTGGGACAGCATGGAGAGCCCCAGGGCTCATGTGCCTGCAATACAGATCAGCACTGTCAGTCCTATCCCCGCTGCGGATTGTAGGCAGAAGTAATTTGCAGATGACAAATATCCCCGACAGTAAATATTTTTCCCACCCTCATCTTTCTACAAGCAGATAAGGTGGCAGCACTGTGGCAATACGGTTCTTGGAGGGAGACAAACTCTTTGGCGGTCTTAAAAGTCTATTGTGTCCCCACAATTATTTATAGATAAACAGAAGAAAGCCAATAAGCACAGAATGGAGCTGCACAGCTGCATTTGTTATGATCATGATGTTATCTCTCCCTCACACCCACACATGCACATCTCCAGCGCATGGAGACTTACTGCTGGCAACAATTAAATCCCCATCCTGTACAAGGCAGGACAGGCTGGAGGTTTTGCACTCTCCTTGCTGACTTGCTGCCAGTTTGTTCCCCACCCACCACAGTGACCCAACTGCAGAACTTCTCCAGTGGCTTCTCACCCCTGGCCGAGCTGGGGAGCCACAGCACCTAGAGTGCCGCAGGGTCCTGGGGTGCCCCTGCAGCAGCGCAGTCCCTCCTTGGGGCACCCTGGGGCTGCTGCATCTCTCTTCCTGGTGGCAGCAAGATGTGGAGACCAGGTGGCCTTTATCCTGGTAAACCAGCCCCCAGGGTGCTGGATGCCTTGTGGTGAGGGGGGGTCCCACTGTTGCTGTGCAGCAGGACCACAGGGTGCAGGTGCTCCCCACTGCTGGGAAGAGTGAGGGGGTGAGCCTGGCCATGTGGAGCAGGGAAAGCCCTCTTCTCCAAGCCCACATTGCTGCCGAGGACAGAAATCAGTCTGTTTGGAGGAAACCATGTGAAGGATCTGGGATTGAACGATGTGGCAGGGAAGAGCAATGGAGATTGCTGCAAATGAGTGCATTTCTCCAGTGTGTGGAGCGGAGATGATGGGGAGTGAGAAATGCTGACTCTGGTGTGGGAAGGGCTTGGGAAGCACCATGCTCTCCCCAGTCGGTGAGCACTCAGAGAGGTCTCTGAGCTCTGTGGGAGCCTGCAGAGAGGGGCTGGGGGCCTGACAGGGCTGGACCCACTAAGGGGGAGGGCAGGAAAGGTATAGGCACAAGGCCCGGGGTGCCCCTGCACCAGGCACTGGGGTCCCTGGGTGAGCGGTTGTTCATGGGGCATTGGGGCCCTTGACCAGCCTGACCCTCCCCATGTCCCGGGGTGCTACATGGCATCGCCTGGTTCCTGCTGGAGCAGGGGCCCTGCAGCTCCCTGGGGCAGTCACTGCTCCTCCCCAGGGCCAGAGGTGCACAAGTGGTGTGTGTCCCTGCCAAGCACTCAGCCTTGTCTCTGTAGAACCTCTGCCCGGGGAAAGCACCGGGACAAGCTCTCCAGCTGCAGACAGCATCTGAGGCAGCGGCTGGGAGCCCTTAACTGGACTGGAGAGTGGGATGATTTTTCATTGCTTCCTCATAATAAGAGGACAGGAGTAAGTGACTAGTACAGTTAGTTCACTCTGTAAAGATTTATACAATCACTTCATCCAGTAATTGGTATTCTGGGGAGAGAGGGAGCTGCAGCTTCAGCATCCGCCTCTGTTTTTTCCTCTGTCTTTCTCTCTTTCTCCCCTTTTCAGAATGAGTAATTCTGTCCCTCACAATCCCATTTAAACAGAGCATTTGCAGAGTGAATAATTAGTTACATTCAATTAGGTCTCATGTGCTCTCCCTTCTCACTTTGGGGGACCGATGCACTAATAAGATGGCACATGTCTGACATGAGGGAGCAGGCATTAAACACAGTGTGCGCCAGCAGGGAGAGGTCAGCACTGGGGGCGGCAGGGAGCCGGAGGGGCCAGCCCGCTGCCGTGGGGCAGCTGTGGGGAGACAGTCTTTTGGGGGCCAGTTGGGGCCAAAGGCTCCGTGCCTGTGGCCCATGTGATGCCAGCTGGAATCGGGGTCACATCTGTCCCCAGAGCAGGGTGCTCACTGGGCTGGTGCTGAGGGGACGCTGCCCAGCCCTGGGACCATCCCCCCAACACGGCTGGGAGCACCAAGCCCTGAGAGGGAGTGATGCTGACATGCTATTATCTCCCTTATTAAACCTAACATTAGGTTTTAAGAGGAGCCTTAAATAATATGCCACTGCCTTTACTGTAAAAGTTGCTCTGTGTTCCAGCTGCTCCTGGCTCTGGGATTTACGGCCTTTCTTATGCCATGCTGCATGTGCTCGGGTGGTGGCAGGTCATGGGCTGCAGCTGCTCTCCGTACCCGGAGCCTGTGCTGGGCTCGGTGCCACTGCAGCCCAGCCCCAAGCCAGTGAGTCAAGGCCCGTGGCGGCTCTGCTGCAGCCCTCCCTCCCGTCACCCCACAGCGCTGCCCTGCAGGGAGACGGGCCCCACACGGTGCATGCGGTGATGGACTGGCAAGGCGAGCCACACTGAGCCTGCCTGCTGCAGGCAGCCCTGCCTGCACGCTCAGACCCCTACGATGCAGCGCTGAGGTCAGGGCATGGGTGGTGGGTCTGTGTTGGAGTGGGGCCCACGTGCTCTCTCCCCGCAGGCAGGGGTCGGTGGGTGGGAGCCGTCACGTTGGGTGACAGCCCTGCAGATGCAGGGGGAGCACACCCAGGCTCAGGGTGTGCTGCAGGCTGGGGGACAGCGGAGGGAGGGCCTGGGGCCGCAGATCAAGCACCGCCGATGGCATCCCCTCCCTTCCCTCCTCTCGTGGGAGCAGGGTCCCTAGAGCATCCCTCCCAGGAGCACCGGTCCCAGGAGCGCTGGTAGCACCAGCGAAGCGGGGCGGCCCGAGGAGGGGCTGCGGGCTGTGCGGTTCGCACGCGTTAGGAGAATAATGAAGTTTAATTACAGCTTTTTGTCAGCCGTGCGGCGGAGAATAATCCAGTCCCGGCGTGTGTNCCCCCCCCCCCCCCGCCCCGCGTCGCCGTGGCGGGGCCGAGCGCGGAGCAGCAGCTCCCCCCACGGGTGGCTGCAGGCAGCGGGGCCGGCCCGCGCACGCGCCGCTGGGTGCGTGGGTGCACGCGTGGGGGGGGGTGTGTGTGTGTGTGGGGTGCGTGGGTGTTGCAGGGGGAGGCCGCGCTGGGCAGCCCCGGCGGAGCCGCCCCCACGGGCTCGGCCGGCGGAGGGACCCCGGCACCCCCCCCACNGCGAGGCGAGGCTCGGTGAGGCTCGGCTCGGCTCGGCTCGGCCCCCGGCCCCGGCCCCGCTCCCGGCCCCGCTCCCGGCCGCGGCAGCGCGTCCTTGTCCCGCGGAGCCCCGCCGCAGCGCAGGGCCCCTGCCGAGGTGTCCCGGGGTGGGCGGCTGAACGGCCCTCTGCCAGGGTGGTCCCACACCAGCAGCCGCGCTCTGCTCTGCCGCAGCACCCCGGGTGGGTGGTGGGACCAGGCTCTGCTCTTGCATCCCCACGCAGGCAGCTGAGCTTTGCCCCGCCATGGCAGCCCTGGGCGGGCAGCCAGACCAGGCGCTGCTGCGGTATCCCCACGGGGGTGGTCGTGCCACGGTCCACTCGGCATCACGTCATTTGCAGCCAGGCCAGATGCCAGACTTCCCCCCCAGCTGGAGAGGGGACAGAGGAGATGGTGCTGGCCCCGATCCGTGCTCCTGTCAGAGTCGGTGCCCTGCACCCTCACAGCCTCTCCTGCTCCGAGATGCGGCTTTCCTTGCCATCCTCCTGGGCCACAGGCTGGCCCCCAAGCAGGGTCTCCTGCACAGGTAGGACGTCCTCCCCATTCTCTGTGGGCTGCTGGTCCTCCGAGGTCTCTACGGGCCTCCCAGCCTCTATTATCTGCACAGGGGCAGGGGTCAGGGGCAGGCAGCTACATCCCCCACCTCTGCAGCCATGTCTTTCCACAGGCTCCTGCTATGCTCCCGTGCAGGGCAGAGCCTCGCTCTGTGCAGGTCTCTCCTGTCTCATCGTTTGCCAGCAGCATCCCAGGGTTGCCCCAGCCCTTGTCCTGTCCCAGCCAGGCAGCCCTAGGACAGCCCCCACCCCTCCTGCCCTGCAGTGCCACAGCCCCTGTTCTGTTGCTCTCTGCCGCTGGCACATCCCCAGCTGTGCCCAGGAGGGACCCCAACCCACTGCTGGAGCAGGGCTCTGGGCAGACTCACCTGCTTCTGCCCCCGTCGCCTGGGATCTGGATGGAAAGAAGGACAGAGAAGGCAACAGTTGGAGGAATGCTCCTGCCCTGCCCTGCAGTAAGCTCTCACGGGTCAGAGCCAGGGCTGGTGCTGCTGCACCACAGGTCCTGCGGCTCACGTTGTGCCTGCTGCTGCTGCCAGGCTGGAGAGGCTGGGGGCCATGGCAGGGGAGCCAGGCTGGACCCACAGGGCACCGGCGCTTTCCTCCAAGGGCTGGCCCGGCTTGGGCTGCAGCAGTGCAAACCTGCCTGCTCCCGAGGACAGAGCCCACTGACCCAGCAGGGCAACGGGCTCAGGGAGCCATGCCCTGGCGGTGGCCCCAGAAGGGCTGCCCCACTCTCGGCAGAGCTGCCACCATCCTCCCTGCTTGGCTCCTCAGCCCCATATGGCCCCTCTGGCCAAGGCATCGCTTCCCGTGTCCTAGCCCCTTACCTCTGTGGACCAGGCAGTAGATGCAGATGCCCACGAAGCACGTGACAACCACGGCAGTGATGGGGATCAGCGCTGAGAGTGAGGAGCGCCTGCCCGACTCTGCTGAGGGAGATGGGGTCAGTGAGGCAACCTGCGTGACACTCCCACCAAGATGCCAAGTGCCCCGAGCTGCCTCTGCTGCTCCAGGCCCACTCCCATGGGGATCCCTCAGGGACAGAGCGGGGCAGGAAGGCATGCCGCCAGCGGTGCGGTCAGACCCTCCTCTCCCCAAAACACCTACAGGCCAAGACAGCTCCTCCAAGTGCTGCGGGAGCTGCAGCACCCAGAGATCTGCTCTGCACTGGCCCAGCCAGGGCACGAGGCACTTACCACAGATCACATCCGAAGTGTTTGTCCCTTTCGCCTTCACCACCAGCCCCTTTTCCTCACAGCTGCAGGGAAAAACGAGACTGTGTAAACACAGCAAGCAGCCTGAGCACGCAGAAAGCCCCGAGGAGGACTGGCCAGGGCTGGGCAGCCACTAGAGCTGTGCAAGAAAGTGTGTGCACTGAGCCTGCCGGGCTCTGGGGGGGCAAGTGGCCAGGGCCCCCTGGGCAACGCCAGGGCCTGTGCTGTGTGACGGGACACCAGGTACATAGCAGAGCTCGACCCTGGGGTCCTTGTCTGGAGTTGCTGAAACTGTTGAAGACGAGGACAAGTTTGGGGACAAGGCACAGGAGGGAGCAGATATTTGAGACCTGGCCCGGTCAGGAAGACCCTGGGGCTCGTGCACTGCAGCTATTGCAGAACAGCCTGGAGATGACTCAATGACAGGCTACAAGTGGCTCCATGGGGAGGTAATTTCTGGGCACAGATAAAAACAAAGTGAAATCCAATGGCTGGCAGCTGAAGCGAGACTAATTCAGCCTGGAAATAAGGCTCACATTTCTACCAGGGAGTGCAATTAACCCTCAAGCAGCTTTCTAAAGACAGGGATGACCTGCCAGCCCATGGCATCCTCAAAGCCAGACTCCCCACGGAAGGGGCTGGTGCCTTGGCTGATGACTACAGCCGAGGAGCACACCGGGAGGGACAGCCTGGACAGGGCATGGGAGGTCCCCGTAGCCCCTCATCCCTTGCTCCCCAGTGCAGACGACAGCATGGATGTCCCTGGAGCCAGCATTCTGTGCACATGCTGAGGGACAGTCACAAGAGCCTGGATGTCTGCCTCGAGCTCAGCCACCCTGCCCTGGACCGCACCACCCTCATAGCTCTGCTGCTCTCACTCCTGCCCTATGCCAGCCTGATGCATAGGTCCCTCAGAGACCATCCCAGCTGCCTGGTCCCCAAGGCCCCTAAGGAGGCTGGCAGCAGAGGACATGCTCTCAGGGACTGGGCACAGCCAGGGATGGGTGAAGGATGTGGCCAGCACTCAGACAATACCTAGTCCAGGGATAGCACGGCTCGGTTTTAGAAGAGACATTGGAGAAGGTGCCTTCTGCACAGGGCTCGCAGGGGGATGACATCCGGGCCATGGCCTTGGCTGGAGAGGAGCAGAGGTTGCAGGAAGGTCAGTGTGGGCTGTGGGAGATGAGGGGCTGTGGGGGTCAGGCAAGCAACCCTCCCCATGGCAATGCTGCCAGGCACAGCTCTCCCGAAGCCCTGCTAGGGGCACTTTGCTGGGGGAGTCCCCCTTTCCTTGGAGGACCTGAGGTCAATGCTGCCAGGGGTGCCGCTGAGAGGGAGGAGCTGGTTGGACTCACCTGCCACGAAGCCGAAGCCACGCTGGCAAGGCTGGTTCTCCAGGCAGGTCTGACAGCTGGTGTCAGAGCAGTGCATGCCAGCCCGGCACTGGCACACCGTGTTGTGTGTTGCATTTCCTTGTGTCTTCACGATGAGGCCAGTGTCTGGGCAAAGGGAGCATGGGTGAGGTGAGACACAGGACTGGTGACTCACAGGACTGCAGGCTGTGGCTGGTGGGCACAGGGAGCACTTACTCTCTTCACAGATATCGTGGGGGGTACAGTGGTTCTCCCTGGTCCAGCTCTGCTGATAGTGTCCACTCTCACAGTGAGTGCAGACGGATTCTTCTGTGTCATTACATTCAGAGACCAGCTTTTGCCCTGCAATACAGGCTGGTGAGGAGGGGGCGAGGGGGCTTTCACCCTCTCCAGGCAGCAGCTCTGCCAGCAGGACAGGGGAGCACTGGCAGCTGTGGATGCCAGGGCTGCTACAGGATGCTGCTTGGTGGCCCGATGCCACTCTGGCATGCAGGGCTGCAGGGGCCACCTCGCCCACTGGCTGCGCATGCTGCACAGGGCCAGGTGGGGAGGGCTGCTGGGCACTGGAGCAGGAGAGCAGGGGGGACCGTTCACTGCCTCCAGCACTCCAAGGACTAGGAAACAATCTGGCAGTCAGAGCGGGAGCTGGCAAATACCATCACGATCCGGTAGTGCCAGTGGCAGCACTCTCCCTGCAAGCTGCCCATGCCATGGGGTCCTGCAGCTGCAGGAGCACAGACAGTCCCCAAGAGAGCTCTGGCAGATTCAGTGAGGTCCAGGGGATCTCCCAGGGCACCCACGAGGTCCCCAGTTGCTCTAGCACTGAGGTGACACAGGGAGGTGAAGCTGTTGGCACTGCCGACAATGCGGGGGGGGGGGCTTGGTCACACGGAGCTAGGCTTGCTCTGCTGTGGCCAGGCGGTGAGCCCTGGCACAGCCGGCCCCAGGAAGGGGAAGGGGTCTCCGTACCTGGCTGACACCGGTTGCAGCACCTGCCCTTGTGTTCATACTGCTTATCAAAGCATCTTACAGCGTCACCAGGCTCCCAGCACTGGAAGAAACAAGACCTGCAAATTCATGCTGCTCCCCAGCGCTCCAGAACCGCCTCACTTCTGCAAGCACATGCGTGCTAACCTGTACACTAAACCCACGTCCCGAGGTGAGGGCTTCTTCGCACTGCTCTTCCCATGCCTGTGCTAACCACAGACCACAGAGCCGCCTGCGCTGCCTGATGCCACCAGTGCTCTCTTTGAAGTGGGGTGGCAGTGATTCTGGTAGGGTGGCCCCACATTTCCCCAGATTTCCTAACAGATGGTGATCTCGCGTCGCCCCGTGCCCCTGCCAACAGTGCTGGGGTCCTGGGCAGCGGTGTTAACTGAGCCTCCCACGCCCAGAGCACTGCCAGCCCCTTCCCAAGGCTGATGCACCAGCACCGAGGGGCAGGAAAGCCCCAGGCAAGTATAGCACCCATGCAGAGTCAGCCAGGGCACTTCTTTGCCCCTCCTAGCAGGGGGCTCTGTGTGCGGGAAGGGTGGGGAAGAGGCAGGGAAGCCGATCTCAGGCCAGCGGGGGTGCAGGCTGGCACCCGCAGCTCCATACCCTCGCACAGAGCAAGCCCCGCAGTGCCTGTCCCAGACGGACCCGCCCGAGCCCGGCCCTGCCAGGGAGTGGGATGGGGGCTCCGGCAGAGCCCTGGCGCGAGATGACCGCGGGGCTGTGGGCCAGCAGGTGAGGGTCAATGGGGCAGCGATGGGGCTGTGGGGCACCGCCAGTTCCGACCCAGGGATGCCCGACCTAGCAGAGGGGAACTGGCCCTATCGTCACGTACATCTGACACAGGGCAGAAAGGGAAGTGAAAGGGGCGCCGGCAGGCCTGTCCCTGCACCCCGCTAACCTCCCAGGCCCGACCTGTGCCCCGGGCTGGGGGGACCCCGGTCGAGGACCCAGGCTGTGCCCAGGGCCGCGGAGCCCCAGGGCTCGACGCCGCCCGTCCGTGCCCGCGGGGAGCCGCGCCCCGGGCTGCGGAGGCTGCGGACCCCGCCGGGCCGCTCCGTCGGGCAGAAAGCGAAAGTGAAGTC